>JADGKE010003247.1:0-18565 GCA_026954515.1 Cladochytrium tenue
TCACCCTCCCTCCCACACGCCGTCGCGGTTCACCTATGCGTCAGCGTACACCGCCGCCGTTCCTGTTCCCGCCGCGCCGAAGCCCGTCCGCCCCGGCCGCCGCCGCCGCGTCTGACTCAGCCGCCGCTGCCGCCGTTGCTTTCGGCGACACAGTCTCGAAGGTCGCGTCCGATGCTGCCGGCTCATTTCGCGCCATGCTGCGCCAGGCGCTGGACGCCTGTACCAACGGCGACGCCGCCGGCGGGCGCAGTGGCGCCACCTCATTCGCGGACGTGTCGCCGGACACGGCCGCAGGCGCGCTGCTCGCCGCCGGCTACATACTGAGCGCGCTCTCGGCGCTTTCTGGCATGCGTAGCGGGCTGATGGCCGTCGGCCAGGTTCGTGCTCGGCAGGATCCCTACCCTGTCCTTCTCGCCCCTCTTTCCTTTCATTACTACGCCTCCTTTCCTTGGGGCTTCTTCTCACCGACGCACAAATCCAGGTTGCGCTCGTCCTCGGCTACGTTCTACAGCTGGGCGTGCATAGGGCGTGGGAACTGGTCTACCGGCCGGACTGCATGCACGGGACGGTGTTGCTCGTTGCGGGATTCGCCTTGACCGTCATGCACCTCACTGTTGCTGGGACTCTCCTCGAGGTGAGTATGGTCCCATGAATTCCACACCCACCCCCCTCCCCTCTTCCCTTCCTTCCTCCATATCCCTTTTTTTTTTACCAAGGCACACCACTGATCTGCCCGAGCACGGCTTCCCAATCTTATGATTACTCAGTGCCTTGGCCTCGCATTCCTCGGTGGGTACGACCGCATGCTGGCGCCAGTCAAGAAGTGACAAGATGTGAATAAATACCTCGCCGCGCAAACGGTCGTTTGTTAGATGGGTGATGGAGAATATTACGTAGGGGAGAAGAAGAGGTAGAAAAGGGTGTAAGGATGTGCCGGTTGGCTCTTGCCGAACTTGGATATAAACGATGGTGCCTGGGAGGGACGGCGGGATCTATCGAGTAGGTGTGAGAAAGGTGAAATGGGGTGGGGAAAGGGAAAGTACGGATAAGGACATTTGCTTTATCTTGGGAATGCAGTCAGATGATCTGCAAGGGGACGCTCGCAGGCGTGAAGAGGAAGTCGCTGCGGGCGCGTTTGAGTGCACCCTGGGACTCGCGGTCCCCGCCGAACCGGACGTCGCCTTCGGTCACAGATGGCGGCGGTTCGGAATCGCCTCCAGTCGCAGGGGTGAGGTCGGTGAGAGGCCTCTGAAAAAAGTGAACAATTAGTTCGTGAGGAAAAAAGGCATAGTCAAGGGAGTAGTGAAGAGGCTTAGGTAGTGGTAAAAACCATAGCAACAATTCGTTGGATGGAAAAGATAATCGAAGGCTGAGTGAAGAGGCGAGCTCTGCAACGGCAAGAGGAAGGAGACAGAAGGGTACAGGAGTCGGGGCTTGAAGTCGTCACGATGAGGAGGGGTATCGCGCGTGCGGCTCTTACAGTCATTTTAAGTCGACTAGTGCGCCTGCGGGGACGTCTGGAGAAAGGACGAGGGCTCGCGCCTACGAGTTCGTGCATCTCGAAAAACGTCTGGGCGTATGCGGACAGCTTGACGCTCACGTTGTAGTCCATAGACCGAAGGTACCACCTCTCGAGCTCATTGCTTTGATGAGAGAAGAGGGTTAACGGTCATGAACATAGAAGAAAAAAAAGGAGCCGAGACTCTTCCTGCCTGTTGCACGCAAGATGATACGTTTCCGCGGAGGGGGAGGGAGAAGGCTGGAGGCAAAGAGGAGAGAGTGAAAGCGCGAACCTAAGACTCACAGGTAAGCGACCTCGATATCAGGAAAGATCTGGCAAAAGTCGACGTTCCAGACGGCGTGGTCGTCCCAGACCTTGGAGGCGAGTATGACAGCGCCGAGGAGGGCGATGGCCCAGTTGCCCGGGTGCAGGCTGACGCCGGTGCGCTCCAGCATGCGCTCCAGATACACCGCCGCCACGACCGCCACCGCCCCGGGCAGGTCGGCTGCCCGGAAGATGCACTCGAGGTACTTAAGCACGTCCTTCGGCGATGGTCCGCGCTTGTAAAAGCGGATGTGGCGCTGTGGTTGAGGGATTGGTGTGCGGGAAACGGTAGGGAAAGTTGCAGGAAGGCATTCGCAATGTGGCAGGTGAGTAGACGTTAGGCATCAAACAAATTGCGAGAGGGTGGCTGACGGGCGAAAACTTCACATACCGATACGGGGTGCAATCGCTCCAGCAGGATCTCGTCACCAACCTCATACCGCGCCAGTGTACTCAGATCTATGGATCGCTTTGCCGACCCACTAACCGCTTCTGAAACACTGCTCCCAAAAAATAAGCGCTCCACGCAAAGAATTCCCCTTCATCCCGGTCTCATCCCACATCCCCCATCTGTTAGGACTAGTTTTCGTCCATCCGACCCCGTTATCTCTCAAGGCCAAATACCACGCACCACTTGAGGACCTGCTGCAGGTCCGCGCTCGTCATCGAGAACTCGACAAACACCGACGAGCATGAGTTCGCTTTGCTCATCCTGGCGCTCGGCCTGCTGCCTCCTGCGGCAGCGGCGGCGGCTGCTGCCCACTTCACCGCCGATGCCGCCGCCGTCGCCCTCAGCTTCCTCCCGAGGAATAGCGCCCGTGCACCACCTCCTTCGACGCCCACCGCCGCTGGGGCCGTCACGCTCGTCGCCGGCGACAGCGCCGCCGTCGCAAGTTCGCGGCTGCCCCCCCACGCCTGCTGCTGTGGCCGCCAACCGCCGGCGGCCGCGGCTGCGGAGCGGCCCGCGGCCGGCTCTGGCATTGCCGACAGCTGCGGCGACGCGGCCGAGAACAGCAGCTCGACGCTGATGCCGGTGGGGATAAGCGGCGTCGTGGCGTGATTGTGTGCAGCGTCCTCTGCAGCTTTCTGGCCCGGTAACGGTTCCTCGTGTGCCGGCGCGACGACGGCGGATGATGGTGGGATGATGCTGTTATGTGGGGAGGAGGCTTTGAAGGCGGATGGCGCGGCGGCAACGTCAGGCAGAGCCGCCGCGGTGGAGAGGCTCGGACTTGGGGGCTGTGGTGTGTCGACCAGCTTGTCTGTCGCAGTGGCAGCGGCAGCTTTCTCTGCTGCAGCGGCCCACGCGGCCTGGTAGTACTCGTGCACCCAGGCGAGCCCGTCCGGGGTAGCGCAGTCTGAGTCCGCCGCAACGGTGGTGGCGGAGGCAACTCGCTTTCCTGATGACGCTGGTGGCGACGAAGATGGCGAAGGTACCCTGCTCACGGCCGTCGCTACATGAAGCGAGAGGTAGTCGTCAAGGATGCCCTCAATGTCGGCAGTGGAAGGCTGCAGCGCGGCACAGAGCTGCGGCAGGCTTGCGGCAAGTAGCACGGGTGTCGACGGCGGCGAATCTTGTACTATTGATGGAGGGAAGCAGGGAGGAAACAGAGTGGGTGTCAATGTTAGAGGAGGGGTTATGATAGGGAAGAGTGGAGAGGAAAAGGGCGAGAATGGATGCGGGTTGATTTAGAAGGTTTCCGTCGTTCCACTCTTCGCTGCAATCCCCGACAACACCCGAACCCTCCGCTCTTCTATTTATCCACTCGGACACACCGCTTGGTGACCTCCTGTCGCTACGAAGCCCATGATCTGTCTGCGGTGCTGCCGCCGGCTGCCGCCTCGGCGACGACTGCCAGTCCGGAGTGGTTGGCGCCGCATCCAATGGCGCTGGCGCGTCGGTCCCCACGTCGCCGAGCATCTCGCGTGTCCGAAGTACCGTAGCGGCCCCTTGCGAGCCCTTGGAGCCGGCCCGCCCCAGCGTTGTCGCTTTGAAGAGTCCCCGCGATCCTTGTCGGCTCAAGCCTTCGTCGCCGCCGGCCCCCACACGCTGGTTCCGCCGCCGATGCTCCTCGACCGTGAGACTGTCTGCGGAGACTGCGGCGTCGAGGCCGCGGCGGCTGCCGCCGTGCGGGTTCCCCGCCGACGAGGCCGAGTTGCCCATCGGCTCCCTGGCGTCCGACGGTCGAGGGCGGTTCCGGAGGAGCGCGCCGTCTGCTGGCTGTCGCGCAGAAGCCGGGGTAGCCGGTGATCGCAGATGTGTGTCGCCTTTTCCCCCGAAAAATAGAATTGTCGAAGCAGACACCTCGCGTTATATTTTGACTGGTTGGCATTTCCAAAAAAGAAAAAAACAAACAAACAAACAAACAAACAAGCAAACAAACAGGGCAGTACAAGGAGCAAACGCACGATGGACGAATATAACAACGGGTGCAATTTGCGGCTGGGCAAGGCGGCTGGCTCTTTACACGGACGGCTGAGGTGCCATCGAAGGAATATCGAGGGACGGCTGCAAAATGGCAAGATGGATGGATGGATGAGATTCGTGTTGCGATCGAAGGCGATTGACCGACCTTCCCAGATATAACGATTTCTGCGAACGGCGAAGCTTGCTGGACGTCGATCATATCCTTGGTTTTCAGGACCAGGAGCTCAAAGAAAAGTCGAGCCCGGTCACGTCGGGGTGCCTTCAAGTGCAGGCGGTAAAAAAGTAAGATCAGACTAGTCGATATTCGTTGCCAAGTACGAGGGCAAGGACAATAAAAAGTGACGTTGTGAAGCATACCTCATTGATAAGGCTACCGAAAGCCAGTTGAGAGCTTTCCTGGGTCTGAAGTTTCTCACGAAGGATGCGCATGGCACCGAGGGTAGCCCTGCTGAAGCCGGCGCCGCTGCCCACAGAGCCCTCGGCACTCTCCTCGCTGTCGTGGAATAAGCGCACGCCCTTGTCAACGCTGCCGCCGACCGACGCTGCTGACATTGAGATGGAGAGCTCAGGCACTTCGGCCTCAGGACCCTCAAGCGACTGGATACCGGGGTATGTGTCAAAGTGGATGAATGTATTCTTCTTCGTGAACATACCGTCAGTCCTTCCATCGAAGGCTCGAGACCAATGGGCTCTGGAATGTCAGCCAAGAAACCGACCGGTACGCCCTCTTCGGGCAAGTCAAGTGGAGGCGGAATATCGAATCCTTCTGCTTCCGGAGTCCTTTTGTGCCTCGAGCCTGAAGAAAAAATAAGCCGGGACGATTTGGGACCAGTAACAGGGTGGCTGATTGGGGCAAAGCCTCACCGTCCTCCTCACGACTCGCATCAGCTGGCTTGCGCCTGGGTCGCTCTGGAGTTTCAACAGCCGGACCGGCAGGGGTAGTTGGACCTGGGACTTCCACGCGGGGTACCTTAAAGGGGGGGAGAGCCATAGGGACTTCTGACAGGTCGAAGAGGGACAGGGCTTGGCCAGGTACCCAAGGCCGGAACTGCTGGATGGAATACAGATTCCTACGAGCATTGCTGAGCACCAGCGCGTGCGATGAAGCCGGTAGAGTTGCAGCCTGAATGAACGCGCCACATATGTCAGAGGACAATATAATACAGGAAAATAAAATTACCTGCACGGTAATATCAGAGGTATCTTTCAGCTGTGCGACTATCTGCCTGGCGGGGAGCTCAGTTTGGTCATCCACTATTTTCCTTTTCCGGGCAGGCGTGGCAGGCGGTTGTGGAGGGGCCGGACCAGGCGGGGGTGTGGAAGGACGCGCTCGACCTCGCACGGCGAGTGATCTGGCGCCCACATCTGTCACACTCAGTCAAGCATTACTCAGTGGATAGTTCCTGTACCTGCAAGGCCAGAAACGTCCAAAAGACCCTCCGGGGCATCTGCTCCAAAGGACAACCCAGCGCTAAACAGTACAAACTTAGTACAAATTCACAGGCTTGGCCACAATATACTTACGCTGGCTCTGCTTCGCCAAGGGGAAGCTCCGAGATATCACCAGCAGCAAACGAGAAAAGGTCGGCACCTTCAGGCGCTTCTGTCGGAATCGTGGGCTCTTTCTCAATCCCTCCCTCAGGGAGCATGCCAGTCACATCTTCGGGGACAAAAGGAAGCTCAGCCGCCGCGTCACGGCCAACTTCGATCTCAGACACTGCGATCGACGGTCGCCCGGTCTCCAGAGGCCGACTCAAATCAGGCAGATCCGGCTCGACATCGAAATTAAGCAGTCCCTCCCCTCCAGCGGCGCCGAGCCCGTGCTCTATGTCGCTGAAAATGTCGACAGCGCCCATGTCGCTGAGGCTGAAGGAGGCCGAGTCGCGCATCGTGATGTCCGAAGCGCGAGAAGTGTTTTGGCTGGCGCCGAGGCTACCTTCAAGTGCCGATTCCGCGAACCTGAAAAATAGAATGAGGTCGGTAAATGGTCAAGAAAATACAGAAAGAACAAATTTGCAAAGTCAAACAGCCGAGGGTGTCGGAGACATATTAATGTAACCAGAGGCAACTTACAAGAGGTTTAGTGCCGGCTCCGGTAGCAAGATGTCAAATTCAGTCAGAGCGTCGGCCATCGTGATGGCGTTGTAGTTTGCAACAGCTTGGTCATCTGGCAGGTTCACTACGCCTGGTCGAAATGCCTGCGACAAAGAGGGCGTAAGGGTCCATACAGTGTCCGGATCGGACACATGCACCCACCAACTTGATTTTGACAAGAGCCTCTGTGCAGTCTTCAAGAAGGTAGCGGGCCTTACGGGAGTAGATGCGCACAACGCCGAGCAGGAGCTGTCCAGAGAGTCGCAGCGCCATCGGCTCCTGACCCTCGCCGACGATGGCTCCTATGGGTTCGCACGATGTCAGCGTGAGGCCATTAAGGTGAGGTGGGACTGGCTGAGAGAAGAAGGCGCAGTTGTGCAGGGAGATCTGGTATACAGGCAAATCGCTCGCGAAAAGGGTAATGCTGGGCAAAGACAAGCATAGTTGAGGTAAAGAAACAGAAACGAAGGCAGAGGCTGGCAGCAGGGAACTTCAAGCGTCTAGGAAGTGAGTTGTATCGAAGGTGCTAGAGTCAAAACGCACGCACCGACTGAGGAGGGGATGCTGGTCTGCAGAAAGTGCGTCTTGCTGAGCTTCTTCTCATAGCTGGCAGCCAGCCAGACCTTCGCCAGCGGGCCCTTGCGGGTCAGAACGAACTCGCTGTAAAACATGGCCGAGTGGCTGGCTTGGTGCTGTTGGTGGAGCCGTCGTCCGCCAGAGCCACCGGTTCACTTTCAGACAAGTCAAATATAAATTAGCGGCAAAGTCCCAATTAGATCATGATTGTATTTTCCACAATATCGACACGATTGCAGCACGGACACCCTGGTCAGGTCCACGTAGGAACAGCGAAAACCTACTCAGATCGATTGAATGATGTGTTTGCGTGTGGGATATAATAAATAAGTGTCCGCGGAAGTTCTTTCTGTTTTTAATAGCCCATAACATTTTAGGGCTGCCGAACTGGGCAGCACTGCTTTTGCTAAGTAAATCAGGCCGTCATTCCCGAATGCATACGGCAAATGAAGCGCAATATCCTCAAGTGCGTTTCCTTTTGGCCGTCATCGGCCCTAATCGGCCCGCCCTTAAACCACAGCCTCAGTATTTAAGCAGATTGCCTCATAAATGAGATCGGCGATAATGTTTATTACGCTACCCAGCCTACCAAAAGCCAGATATTTGATATTTAGTATCCTTAGAGGTTACATCCTTTCCCTCCCTGCTCATCTGTCTTAAACTCTCCCCTCCCTCCTCCAAGCGTCGACGGCGCAGACAGTCGGCCTTAACTCGGGCGATTTCCTGTCGTTCACCGTGTTCCTGGCGTTTAACTCGCCAGAGTTCTGCGCGAGGTACCTCGGCGCCGCTGCGCCCATTCTCGAGCTGGGCGGCTACCTCCGCTTCTGGGGTGTCATGTTCCTGCTGTGTGATCTCTGGCTGGTATTGTTCAAGAAAGATGTGAGCTGCGGGAATTTTTCTTTCTCGGCTTCCCGACCAGCTTCAGTTTGCAACTCTTGATCTCACAATAAAATATATCCTTTGCGTTATTGTCCGTACTTCTCACCTCCTTCAGGCAGACGAGACCGACATTACATTGGCGTACGCATATAGGGTAGCGGCGGGAAGCGAGCGTTGGACAGGGGGGGGGAAGTTGAAAAAAGAAGGCAGTTTTATGTCCTGGGAGGAAGTAAAGTGAGCGAAGGGGGGTGGAGCGAAGGGAGGTAAGGTGTTGGTGCAGTTGTTCTGTGTGCGAAAGCCCGTGCAGAGGACGCTTTGATTGCTCCTTGCGGATGTTGAAGTACGGAGAAGTACAACGTCTGCGTTTCACTTCGAGAATGGAGAGGTGGGCAACAAAAAAGTGAGGGCGGGATAAACCAGAGAGAAGGAAACAAAAGAAAACTGACCTGTTTCCCTCCGACTTTCCTCCTCTCACGCCACTCGTTACCGCGTCGACCCCCTCCCCCGCCTACCTTCCATCCTCGATCTTTCCATTGTTAAGTGCCAGCCCATTTATTATTGCGAATGCTTAAGATACATATGCGATGATACGTCAATGCGAAAAAGCTTCATCACCCTTCTCAAAACCCTTTGTCGCCCTCCTCCTTAGCCCCTCGTCATCATCTACGAGGGTTTCTATAGTACTTGTGGATTTCAGCGAGTCGTCGGAGCCCAAGTTCAACTGACGACGCTCCGCCTGCAATCGTTGCGAGTACGGAGATGACAAACTTGGGGATCGTACCCCAACTTGTGAGCGGCGATCCAGTAAGGAGCTCGACCAGGTGGTCGAGAAGGGTGAGGAATAATCCTCCAAGCGCGATAATGTAAACAAATCCAAAAAGCTACTCCGGGTGGCTTCCTCCAGATGAAGGGTTATATCAAGAATCATAAGATCGGGGTCATATGGGGTGGTACCTTGGATCTCGATACGCCGACGCTCCAGCTCAAGACGTTCCCGTTCGAGCTGACGCCCCAGCTCGAGACGTTCCCGTTCGAGCTGACGATCTTGCTCGAGACGTTCCCGTTCGAGCTGACGATCTTTTTCTCGCTCTTGGCGGTCTTGTTCTCTGTCTTGGCGGTCTCCTTCTTCTTTTTGCGCGAGCCATGCCAAGACCTCTGCTCTCTCTTGAGGTTGGAGTAGGCGGAGAGTGGTCAAAATACCGTGGACGTCGTCAGAGGGAGTAATGGGCTGTCGGGCGGAGCGCTCCTCGATGGCGACGTGTGGGCCGGCACAGACCTCGGACGCTCCCGCCGTCGGCGTGTGGCCATCGTCAGCCGCCGCAGTGTGGCTATCGTCAGCCTTCGCCAACAGTGGGGTGGATTCGGTGGTACTCATTGATCAAAAATTTGAGGAAATGAGGCACCACCACGTCCCTATTTATATGCTGATATTTATGAAACGTGATGGTGACACACTCATCTCTCCATGACGTGTGGCAATCGATGGAAATCGATATAGGTGGGGTCTGACACGTGCAAGTGAGATGATTGATTGCCACATCACGGATTGATAATGACGTGATAGACCGGCAAGTTGGAGATCCATGACGACGACTCGATATGGAAGGTACCACCCTCCCCACACGACCCTGATCAGATTGAACCCTTTATCGGGATGGAGGAAGCTTATCCGATCCTTATGGGGGTTCAAACACTACCGCGTTGGGAGGAGTTTTGGACCCCTTGTACGCCAGGTGGGTCAAGAAGCGTGAGCGAGAGGTTGAAAGACACTCAGATAGGCCGGCAGACAGGCAGGCAGGCAGGCAGGCATACCACTCAGAGCCCAACTAGTGTCCAGCTCTGGCGGGCCTGCTTTGCCGACTGAGACGTCGGTGAGCCAAGCGGGCAGCAGAGACAAGCCCGAGACGTCGCAGCCATATCCGGGACCTTCAGCGGTCGAGAACCCGCCAGGGACCCACTTTCCACGCACGCACATTGCAAGCAGCTCCCTTTGGGTATTTCCGGACAAAACAGTGAGAGGGACATAGGGATGGAGAGGGTAAGGGGAGCAGCAGGTAAAGCCATCACCTTCTATGGCTGAGTCCGAGGGGCCACGTGAATACATACAACAAATATTGGCCTCCCCGACTTTTCCGACCATTAAGTACGAGGAAGGGAACTTTTACTCAGCAATCTCCTCAAATGTCCCGCCACCACACCTACAGATCCCGAGGAACCACGGCCGCCGACGCCGATGCGGGCGCGCCGCTGCCGCACTGTCGGTCTGCGAAGGCATGGCGTCCGGTCCTTAACGTGCTCCGACTTCTTAACTTCTCGGCGACCGCCATTGGCCGAAAGCCGTCGCGCCTGCGCGCCCGTGACCTCGTTGCTGTCGCCGCTTGACAACTACCCCAGTGACGCCCCGGCACGCTCGTCAACGACCCCAGCGACGCCCCGACCCCTTGAACACGTCCGACTTCGCCATCGACCAGCGCACCTCGGACGGGCGACGGCGCCGCAGGCGTCGACCGCGAGCTTGCCACGCTGTGTCGGGGGAGGCCACTCGATGCCCGGCGGCGGCTCGCGGCCTCGTATTCGGAGCCGCCGTTGAAACCAGCGGCCGCAACCGGCGTAGACGGCCGGCGGCACATTCGCGGCGATGCCGGAGCTTTGGGTAGAAGAGTGCATCTTGCGCGGGGAAGGTGAGGGGACCGGCAGCTGCGCGAGGTGCGGGTCTAGGTCTCTAATGTGGACAGTGGGCGACGGCGTATGGCCCGGCGGTAATGGCATCGGCGGCGGCGATGTGGGACAGGCCGGACGAATTGGGCGACAGGATGGCAGACAGGCCGACGGAGGAGCTACTGAGCAGCGGACCAGGCCTGAGCGACTGCTGCGCTCTCGTTCCAGACGCACAGACTAGCGCGCGGGCTCCTTCTCGCGCCGCTGCGTATCTAGCACTAGTATACAGTTGATGACGCCGTCGTCAACCTCTCCTGACCGTGCCAGTACTTGTGTTCCCAGAGCGGGTGACGCGTTCAAGATGAAGAAGGGAAGGAATTGGGAATGGAAGGGGTTGTACGTTGATGAGGTTTTCAATTTTACACGGTGGGGGGGTTCACGAACCTTTATCGAACAGACCAACTACGTACCGGTAATATGGTTCCTCGTCGAATCGTAGACCCTTGGTATACGATAGAAAGGTCGTGAACTTTTCGGGGTGGCCATTTCCGAACTCGGCAGGCGAGATGGGCTGCTTCTTCTGGCCAATGATGAACGGTTAGGTCCATAATTATCAGACGGGCATTTCGAGTCGGCGGCGTTCCCGCTCACAGTCTTTTTTTCCGTTGCAGTGCTAGCGTTCGTACGGCAGCCACCCATCCACTGCTTCTTTCCTATTTTTACGCCAGCCACTCATTCTCTATCTCTTGCTGGCTCCCTCTGCTGATGTTGAAGTGTCGGCACAGGGCGCCATCCAGGTCGTCAATGCAAAGAAAACGTGCGAAATGCACCCCAAGGGCGATCGATGCGATGCGATGCGCGGGGGGGAGGGGAGTCATCAGCTGCCACCACAATCAGAGGAGCGGCTGCGGGGGGGCACCCAGCGATGATGACACTCCCATATGCAAATAATTTGATGCATCGATATCAATTGGTTGACACCGAGTCTGTGAGATGATTAATTGCTACTTCATGGGTGCTGTTCATAAACTTTCCCTTGTCGCCAGAGGGCCTCAGAGACCCCCAGCAGCGCTCCGCCACACCACTGCTTCTGTGCATTGACGACGGCCTGAGCGGCCCACTGTCTAGTTTTCATCTGCTCAATCCTCAAGGGAGCGCAGAGGTCTTGGCGTGGCTGGCGCAAAGGAAGAAAGAGACCGCCAAGAGCGAGAACGAGAGCGACAAAGAGACAGCCAAGAGCGGGAGTGGTACCTTCTATTTCAATTAGACGACGAACCAGCTCCAAACGCTCCCGTTCGAGCTCACGGTGTCTTTCTTGCTCTTAGCTGTCTCTTTATCGCTCTCGTTCTCGCTCTTGGCGGTCTCTTTCTTCATTTTTGCGCCAGCCACGCCAAGACCTCTGCTCTCCCTTGAGGATCGAGCAGATGAAAACTTGACAGTGCGCCGCTCAGGTCGTCAGAGCGAAGCGGTGGTGAGGTGGAGCGCTCGTCGACAGCGATGTGTGGGCTGGCACGGACCTTGGACGCCGCGGACACCTGCCGTCGCTGTGGTGCCATCAGCCGCCGCCATCAGCCGCCGCCATCAGGCACAACACCGTTATTAATGAAATACTCCCAGGCGCGGCACACACGTACATTTAAATACATAATAGCGATTCTGGCTGCAGACGCCTAGATAGACACTCTCGCACGATGAATGCACTGAGGCGCTTGTGACCCCCACACGGCGTATTACGCTGGCCTCTCAGCCAGCTCCCTCGATGGCCCCGGTACTAGCTCAAAGCCAACTAGTGTCCAACTCTTGCGAGCCTGCTTTGCCGACGGAAACCTTGGTTAGCCAAGCGAGCCGCAATGACGGGGCCGAGACACCGCAGTCGATCCGCCTGTTGGTTGGAATAGTGGCCAAGCGGCCGCGTTGAAATGGCGGCGGCGACGTCAGCTCCTGAAGTCGTAGAGGCTCCGGGTGCTATAGTAGCCGAGGACCCGCTAGGCACCTATTTACCTTGTGGCATACGTAGGTATGTTGTAGGGTTATACCTTCGCATGCTTATGTATTTCTTTCAAGAACCAGTCAAAAACTTTCTTCTTTCATATCTTCTTTTCTTTGTTCCAAGCACATACATCTTCTTTTCTTTGTTCCAAGCACATACATTGCTGGCAGGTCCTTTTCGGTACTTCGGAAAAAACAATGAAAGGGATGGAGAGGGAGGGGGAGCGGCAAGTAAAGCCATCACCATCTATGGCTGAGTCCGATAAGCCACGTGAATACATACAGAGGTCGACCCGCCCGACTTTGCAGACCGTCAAATTCGTAGAAGGAAGCTTTTACTCGGCAGTCTCCCTGTCTGTCCCGCCACCGCACATACAGAGTCCGAGGAACTACAACCGCCGATGCCGACGCAGACGCACCGCTGCCGCACCATCGGTCTGCGAAGGCAAGGCGTCCGGCCTTGTAACGTCCTCTGGCTTCTTAACTTCTCGGCGACCGCCGTTGGCCGAAAGCCGTCGCGCCCGCGCGCCCATGTCCTCGTTGCAGTCGGCGCTTGTCGTGACGCCCCGGCCGCTTGAACATGTCCGACTCTGCCATCGACCAGCGCACCTCGGACGCACGACGGCGCCGGCCGCCGCCAATGTCGGCGGGCACGACAGCCTGGAGGCGGCGCCGCTGGCGTCGACCGCGAGCTTGCCACGCTGTGTCGCGGGAGGCCTCCCGATGCCCGGCGGCGCCTCGCGGTCTCAAATTCGGCGCCACCGTTGAAACCGGCGGCCCCAACCGAGGCACGGTAGGCGTAGACGGCCGTCACGGCGACACCTGGGCTTTAAGTAGAGTGCATCTTGGGCGGGGAGGGTGAGGAGACTGGCAGCTGCGCGAGGTGCGGGTCTGAGTCTCCGATGTGGATAGTGGAGCAGGCAACAGCGACGGTGGATGGCGCGGCTGCAATGGCAGCGGCGGCTATGTAGGACAACCCAGACGGGTTGGGCCACGGGATGGCAGGCAGGGCGACGGGAGAAGAACTGGTGACGGGGGCGGCGGAGTGGCGGGGGGAGGGGCATGCGGACGCAAGCATGGTCGACGATCGAGCGCGGCAGAGTGCGGCAGGCCTGAGGGACTGCTGCGCTCTCGTTCCGGCCGCACAGAATATCGCGCGTTCCTTCTCGCGCCGCTGCGCGTCCAGCACCGGCATCCAGTCGAAAACGCCGTCATCAACCTCCCATGCCCGTGCAAATACCGCGCGTTCCCAAGGTGGGTGCACACACAGTGCAAGATGAAGAAGGGAGGAGATTGGGAAGGGAAGGGGTTGTATGATGAGGAGGTTTTTTAATTTTTGACTTGAGGGGGGCGGGGTTCACGAGTGCTGGCCTACCTTTGTCAAACAAGCCAATTAAGTATCAGTAATCTGGGCGTTCATGTATCGCGCCGTGCGGCTCAAGCTGCTCTTCTCGCGGTACGAGATGTTCTGACCGCTCTTGGCGCTTCGCCTTGCCGTAATCGACCAAGTACACAATCGCTGCAAGATGCGGGTGCTCCGGGTTGTGCGAAGAACAAATTGGCGTCGGATTTGAAGACTAGGTGGTGCGTAAGGATGGGCATAAAGAGAAGCGCGAGCGAGATAGAGTTTCGTTATGCGCGGACAGAGATTGAGGGGGATAGGGGAAGTGTGAGTGGAGGAAGAGGGCCACAAGGGAGGTTTTGGGCAAGCAGGACTCCGTTGTACTCGTTCAGCTGGCAATTTCTTGTTTTGACGCACGTTGTTAGGAAAGAGACGGAAGACAGGATCCAGACATTGTTGCTTCATATGCTAAACCTTCTTTCCACTTGCAGAAAAATGGCCCGCATTTTACTCCAGCACGGCACAACCATCAAGATGCTAGATGAGGTGCAGAGTTTCGACTTGAGAGGAACGATAACATATTCTTGCTTCCAGGCCGGCCCTGTATCCCAGCAACCTCGTAAGGTCGCATTTGTGCGGAGGAAAGCGCTGTGGCAAGGCATCAAGGAAAGTGTAATTAAGCACCAGCAGCAAAATGGTGTCGGCATGGATGGCGAACGGACTTTCCCAGCCGTCTGGCTCCTTTATCGGAATTTGAAGTCCGGCACGGTAAATTTTAGGATGCTTCGGTACGTGGGGAACGGCTCCGACAACTTCTTCCACGCTGTCCTCCGCCCGCGCAATGGATCAACCAACGAGCGACTCTTTCGCGCGCATCAGGAATGCCCGTATTTAAAACTCGCGTGTACCGTAGCCTCACATTAAACAAATAGCCTCGTCTCTATCTCCCTCTTCCACCCTGCACCTTTACCAAACCAAAAGAAGAAAATGTCCTTCGCTCTGCCCGCACTCCTCCCCGGCACCTCTCTGACGGACCGCGAGGCCGTGGCCGACGCACTCTACCGTGTAGCGCTGGCGCTCGACACCAACGACTCCGAGCTGCTTGAGTCGGCCATGGCAGACGACGTCGAGGTTGAGTTCATCCGGGGCCAACTGCACGGCCTGGCCGAGGTCCGCGCGACCGTGTTCGCCGTGGTGGGGCCTCTCGACACGACGCACATGCTGACAAACATGCGCGTGATGCTGTCCGAGCCCGGAAAGGCGTCGGCCACCTGCACGGCGCTCGCGCAGCACGCTCGCCCTGGTATGGGCCAGGTGCCCGGGCCGAATCGCTACTCGACCGGAGCGCTATACGCCTGCGAGCTCGAGAAGGATGGAGAGCTTTGGAAAATTAAGAGCTGGAGGACCAAATATCTCTGGGCAGAGGGTGACCATTCAGTGATGCGTCCAACGGCGGCGTGAGTTTTGTTGGGGGGAGGGGGTGTTGTAGGTCAAGCGAATTTGTTGTTGTGACAAATAAAGCTTTCGTCAATAATTGGCAGAACCAGAATCACCGCAAGTAGTGCTAATTGTCTTCACCCCCACTATCAATAATATAACCTTTCGAGATTTCTGTCGCTTTAAGCCATATGAAAACCCTAGGTCGGCCGGAGTAACAATGTTGGTTCTGCTAGCAGTGAACACAGCCACGGAGTTTGCAGTTTTAACGAGTCAGAAGAGAGTCAGAAGCCAAAAGCGAGTAAGGTGAAGGTGATTAGGTCGTTGAATCTGCACTTTTAAGTTGAAACATAAAGAGCTTTTCCTCGTTAGGCAGGATCAATGGAGCGAAACAGAATGCAGGGCCCGAACCTGTAGCTCTTGGTGAATTTCTGGCGTGCTGCACTTCAAGGCACTCCTCCCCTTCCCATTCTCCTGCTATCTGCACCAGCATCGCACGATGAAGGATCGGTTCTTTTACTTTATAGATTTCTACCTTCTACTGGCACGTTGTGCTTCAACGCCTCTTTTCTTACATCACAAACAAGTTTCGATTATATGATTATATAATGTGTGTTTCAATTGCGAACTTAAGTCTATGTTTGAGAATCAAGATTTGCCTCCCCCCCTCTCTCCCTGTTCATGAAGCCACGAATCCTTGCATGTATTCAAACAAACCGCTGCGGCAAGGAATCGAGAACAAGGTAAACAGGAACCAGAAAATGCAGAACGGAGACAACAAAGCCGGCGAAGGCCATCCCCAGGAGTGTGTGGTCTGGAACGATCCTGTCTGGTAATCCACGATTGGGGGGGGGGGGATGTCAATAGGAAGATATCTTGAATTGCTACTCACCTAGCAAACGGTACCAAGCATAGCCAAGGATCACGAGCAAACCAATATCTAATGCTGTGCCAAGAAAAAATAAAGCGACGTATTTGACGAAGGTCAAAACCTGTCCAATGGGGAGTTTTGCGAGTGGCGGGTGGGTGATGGGATGGTAAGCCGAGGTTTCAGACAATCCCAGCACAGTTTCGTCCCTCAGTCAAGCAAACCGTCCCCCCGATCTACGATCTACGGAAGCGCACAAGAGCGAGATAAAATAATACTTGCACTGATCATCTCCTTGGAATCACCGCGAACAGGAGCGGGCGTGGTTTGCGGTGGCAACTTCAGCCCCTGGATTACTGACAAGGGCCGAAGCCGTGGCGTTCTTGCCCAAAGAGAGAGAGAGAGAGTGTGTGTGTGCATGCGAAAGAGAGAGGAAGAGAGAGGCAGAGGGTAGGTATCGTGATGTATGCCTGTGCGTGCGTGCGTGCGTGTGTGTGTGCATGTCAGTGAGGGGCTGCGCTGTGCCACGCAGCAAAGGGGAGGCACCGCGCCCTCGAACACGATGATCAGAAATGCTTGAAACTAGCCGAGGCAAATCGCGGCAATATCTCCTGGTCTTCCTCTTCTGTTTGGTTCAACCTGCCTTGTCGCCAATCTGGAAACCCTTATCCATCGAACTCAGCCTGTTGAGATGGCGCGGACGATGATCAAATTTCTGCATATATTGAGGCATACATAGGCCTGGTCATTCCTATTGTCACACCTTTTCCGGGAAGATTCTTCTCATGCGGTCGCCAGCCCGAGTCGAAAGGCGCATTCAAGCCACGAGAAGCTTGAAAGTTCTGTGGTATATCTCAACGTCAGAGTGTCTTGCGGTTTGTGCCAAGGTTGTTGACCAGGACGCCAACTGTCACCAGCCCTTTTGTTTTCGTCGTCAAGGTCATGATGAAGGATTCAAGCATAACGGTTCAGTAGCACGTCAATACAAAGGTCGATGCAGCAACAGCTCCTCTCCTGGTTGGTTGCCCGAAATCGGAGTGACATTGTTTGTTCCGTTTTTTTTTTTTTACTTTGCTTTGACGTTGTCATCAGTAATTTCACACCTTGGTTGCTTAAGCCCAAAATGGATGTTATGGTGAAGCCCATTCGCAAATGCAGTATTCAACTTAAATTGGATGATCTCAACGGGACTCTGCTCTTTGCATTTTCCCTGCGAGAAAGTCACAAGTCCTCGAAATTCTGACTTGCGTTTTGACGAAGGAAGAAGGGCGAGGTAGGAGGGTGGCAGGGGTGTGTGTTGGGGTCGGGTAGACGCACCACGGATACCCCTGCATGGGGCAGAAGCGAGGGATCAAACAAGATCCAGTGTCGTGCTCCCTACGCCCCTTCGGCCTGATACACTCTAACATACTACATGCGAGAGGAAAACGGAGATCGAATCCAAGTGGTGGAGATAACACTAAAGGTAGCGCCTCGTGTCCCCGTCAAAGGTTCGCAAGTGGGTCGGGTTTGCGGGTTTTATATCAGCAGGAAACGACAAAAAGCTCGCCAAGCGGAGTACATTTTGTTTTGCTTGGCGGACCACCGCCGAATAAGGCCATTTAGATTGAACCGAAGGGGGAAGCGGCAAGGTGGGGAAGAGAAAAGAAGCAACAATGAAGAAAGGGGCAGTGGCAGGGTGGAGAGGGACTGAATGGATGAAGGCAGGCGTCAGGCTTTTGTAGCAAAAAGCGGGAGGGTTCGTCTGGCCAGTTGAGAGTGTAGGCGAGGGCGAATATGCCCCCTCATTGTTTGTGGCGGTCTGGCGTTCTGGTTTAGCCGTACCGCTATAAACGAAAGGTTGAGAGCGAGATGTCAGTTGGCGAGAAGGAGGGGTTTGGTGTGGCGGGGCTCAGGAGGACAGGGAGCGAGAAGAAAAAACACTCACGAATCCGAGCACGAAGGCTGCGGCGAAGCCGCCGGCGGATGGCAGGTCCTGGGTAAGGTTGTGGACGAGGCGGAGACCGGCGACGCGGAAGTCGTTCTGGGTCAGGCGGCCGTCGCCGTCGGCGTCCATCTTGCCGACGACTAACTGCTCCACGCGCGGCCAGTTGACACGCACGATATCGGCGTGCGAGAGCAGCTGCAGAGACATGAAGGCAACGCCCACCATCAGGCCGCCCCTGCGCGCGGGGGAGTGGAGGAGGGGATGTTGAAGGGTGTTGGTGTTGAAGTACGATCAACAGTGCAGAAAATCGAGGTAGCGATGGTGCGAGGGTTGCATGGGCCAGGAGTGAAGAGGATTAATTTAGACGGGGGGATACAGAGACTGCGGATTTCTTTAGGACGACCACGTACGTCTTGGCCAGCTTCTTAGTGGCGTAGCCACTGCAAGCGCCGAAGATCGTTGCCTGTTCCAAGATAGCGCAAGCGCGTTCATCGAAAGGGCAAAAAAATAGGTGAGTGAATAAATGGGGGCGGGGGGTAGCTGAG
>JADGKE010003248.1:0-16753 GCA_026954515.1 Cladochytrium tenue
CCTCATCCCTCCCTCTTCCTCCCCGCCCGCACTTGCATGAATGACTAGGCAGCAGTCAGGTCCATGATGATATGATGGGTCTCCTTGTCATCGGCCGTCAACGTCAAAGTCTTTTTGCATTTTATCGCCGACACAGCATGGCGGTGGTCGCACAAAACCTCGCACATGGCAGCCGCCGCGCCCACTTCCGGAAACAGGTCTATCGTCGCCTATCTTCTTCTTTGACCCACGAATGGACGCCACACCCCCACGCAAGGAGGACCAGGTCGCTGTCGACGTCGCCGGTGGCGACGACGCCGCCGTCATCGCCGAAACGGGCCCGTTCCGTACGGCCCTGCACAAGCTGGCCGCGCTGGGCGTCGAGGGCCGCGGTATCGAGCCGGTCGGAGAAGCCGACCGTGTCGACAAAAATGTTGGCGACAACTTCTTCCTGTGGATCTCAGTCAACTGCGTCATTACCACGTTCCCGCTCGGGCTGCTCAACTTTGGCCTCGGCCTGTGGGACTCGGTCTGGGTCATGCTGGTCTTCAACGTGCTCGGGTGCAGCACGGTCGCTTTCGCCGCCACGCTGGGCCCTCTGACGGGTCTGCGCCAAATGGTGCTGACGCGCTACAGCTTCGGGTGGTGGGGCGCAGCGCTGCTGGCGTTGCTCAACGTCGTGACGCAGATGGGCTTCTCTGTCATCGCCGTGCTGCTAGCCGGCCAGACGTTGAACTCGGTGGCGCCGGGCTTGCCTGTCGACGCTGGAATCATCATCGTGTCGGTGCTGACCTTGCTCATCTGCTTCTTTGGCTACAAATACGTGCACGTCGTCGAGCGGTACGCCTGGATCGTGGTGCTGATCATCTTCGTCCTGCTCTACGCCGCCGGCGCGCCCTACTTCTCCGTCACCGAGTCCGACCCGCCCTCGGGCACGTCCTATTCAGCCGCTGTGCTCTCTTTCGCCAGCATCATCTACGGGTCGGCGGCCGGGTGGGCGCCCGTCGCGGCCGACTACAACATGATGCTCCCCCGGCACACGTCGTCAGTGAAGGTGTTCCTCCTCACTTTCTTTGGGCTTTTCTTCCCGCTGGTATTTGTCGAGCTCCTCGGCATACTGTACAGCACGGCGCTTGCAAATAATGAAGATTGGGGCAACGACTACTACAACAACGGTGGTAACGCGGCCCTCCTCGCCGACGCGCTGGGCCGCTACGGCTCCGCGTTCGGGTCCAAGTTCCTTCTTTTCGTACTCGCTTTGTCGGCCGTGTTGAACAACACTCCCAACGTACGCCTACACCTCTCCCCCGCTTTCGCACATGATCGTTCTCGTCTAACGGCGTGTCTCAGGTCTACAGCACCGGTCTGTCATTCCAGGTGATGGGCACTTGGATGCAGAAGATCCCCCGCGCCTTCTGGACCGTCCTTGCGACGGTGGTCGTGGCGGTCGCGGCGATTGCAGGGCAGTCGAGCTTTTCGACCATCCTCTCGAACCTCACGTCCATCCTTGGGTACTGGACGACGGCCATGATTGTGGTACTCGCCCTGGAGCACATGCTCTTCCGCGGCGGGTACGCGTCAAACGGCGCCGGTTACGACCCGGCGGCATACGACGACCCCAACAAGCTGCCGATAGGACTCGCGGGATGGTTGACGCTGGCTGCGTCGGCAGGGGCGGCGGCTGTCGGCATGTCGCAGGTGTGGTTCCAGGGCCCGGCGCCGGTCGCGGCTTTCGGCGCGGATGTGGCGAAGGAGCCATCTGGCGACATGGGCTCCGAGCTTGTTGCATTGGTGGCGCTTGTGGTCTATCCCGTCGCGAGGTACCTCGAGAAGCGTTACGTCGGCCGTTAATTGACACGCTTTCTCAACTCGGCTTTCTCACTGAGCACCCTCGACACCGAATCCACTTAACTTGTTCTCCGTTGCCATTCGTCTCACTTGTGTTGCGGCCTCTTGATTTTTTTTTCTGTTGGCCTTATCGCTGCCTCGTGTTTGTTCCTTGTGATTTTAATTGACTGCGAATTGTGGTGCCTCTACACCAAGTTGTTGGGATACAGCCTGGGGGCTTAAGATGGCAGCGGACCTCTAGGTGTCGCTCGTGTCTCCAGCGGTCAGACCTGCAAACCTTTCAAAACCACTAATTTCCTTGGTGCCGATGATACAGCTCTGCCTGTCGAAAGAACGTCGAAAACAGCGGGTGGGTGGGCGCCCATATGGCTGCTCAATTGTGATGTGTATGTGGCGGTGGTGTATTTCACGAGTTGTGAGATTTCACCGCCGCACTCTCGTTCACCAGTATCATTTACTGCTAACTTTGTCTGGGCGCTCGTCGCCTGTTACTTCACCGTGATGCTTCCTCGTCCAACGTGGTTCACCAAGGTTTTCCTACTCACTGTCTTTAGCCTCCTCTTCCCGCTGGTGTTTGTTGCATTTGTAGAACCATCGGCTTGCACTTCTATGCTCTGCCATGTCAAAAAAAAGCGTTCGAAACCCAGGTCTTGTCGCAACAATCACAACGTGGCCGCGGCCTTTCACGCTCGAGATATATTTTAAGAGGCGGATCCTCGGCGGGAAGGTAGCGGGAGGGAGAGCAGGGATGAAGCACTTTGAGGATGGGGAAAGTGTTCGCACGCTCGCCTTAATGATAGTGGGGTCAAATCAAAAAATTGTGGAGCAGCTGCCTGCTCTGTCTGTGTCGGGGCTGAGAGAAGGAAGAGGCTGCGCTGGCCGCTCTGTCTCTGCCATAGCCCCTTTTTTTCACTTTGTCCGGTGCCACCCGGTAACGACCACACCATCAGCCCCCCCTCCAAAGAGACAAACTCTCGGCTCTGATCCCCGCCCGCGCGCGCGCTCGCACTCGACTTCTCGCCCCGCCGGCACCCTCGCTGCTCGCCGCCGCTGCCGCTGCCGCCGCCGCTGCCGCCACCCCCGCCACCTGCACTGCACCCACGCCACAGCCTACCACTGTTGCAGCCCCGCCGGTCCTGAGTGTCGCACCCCCCGCCGAGAGCACTACAACTTCTCCGTCTGGCACTCGACCCGCATCTCCCCTGCTTCCACTTCCTCCACCCTTCCGCCGAATCCACCAACCCCCCCGCCCCGTGCCATCGCCATGGCCGACGCGGGGGGCTCCAAAGCGAACCTTTACGCCTCTCACGAGGTCGAGACCAAGAAGAAAGGTGCAGTCGGCGTGTCGCTCATTGAGAAAAAGCGAGCCAGCCTGGACGCGCGGCACCGCTACCTGCTGGAGAAACTGTCCACCTTTGTCGACGAAAAACCGGCCGTCCTGGAGAACTCGCTCCTACTCGGGAACAAGCTCGACCTCGTCAATGACTTTTTCGCCGAGGGCGGCGCCCGCCGCGTGATCTTGACCTGGCAGAAGGTCGGGAGGGCAACAGTTATTCCCCCACTCCCTCCAGCTCCCAGTATTTTGTATTTCTGCCTCGAACTTTTGTGTTCGTGTTTTTTTTTTTGCTGTCCTGAAATAATGCTAACCGCGACGTGACCGATTTTTTTACTGTAACTTTTTTCAGGAGGAGCCACCCGTTGGCCGTACCGGCGCCGTGATGACCGCGCCAAAAGGATTCTCGTTGGTCGTAACGAGCGGCTTTGCAGGCGGTGCCCAGGCATCAGCACAGAACGGCGCTATTCCGCCCCTTCAGATCGGAGGATCCGGTTCTGCGGCCCCACAATCCCTCCCGCAGCAGACCTCGTCGCAGTCATCGATGCCGCAGCTGACAGGGACCGGCTGCTTTTTTATACGCGCAACGCACAAAGCCGTCACGCCGCAGAATATCGCCACTGACGTGTCGTTCGGCGTGATCCGCCCAAACATACTGCCCTCCTTGACGACCGTTGTGAAACACATCCTTCTTCCGGTACTTCGTGCCCAGGTACAAAGCTTGCTTCACCATTATATCTCCCACTTTGCTTTGGCTACATACGCTTTTCCTGCCCCATTGTCCTAAGCCTGATTGCTCTATCGCTGACTAAATTGGTTGTAGGAAAACTGGGGCGTGCTTCAAAAGAGCAAGGACGAGTCAGTGCGCTCGTTTATGGAGTCGCTGGAGCGCTTTGTTGTCGATCTTGACGTCGCGATGGTGAATCTCCACGACTCGGTTCAGCTACATGCTCGCACAGTAGATCTGGACTCTTTCAAGCGTCCCTCGGACTACGCAAACGCCATTCACAACCCAGAGCTCGTTGGCGTCCTAGAAGGTAGCTGGCTATGCTCTTTGAATTTGGTCTCACCGACCTCGTGACTCCTTCTGCACAGGTCTGGTCACCGAATGGTGCAAACAGATAGAGCAGGTTCTCGCCGAGTCGGAGCAGATGCGAAAAGAAGCTGACGATATTGGTCCAAACGCTGAGCTCGCACACTGGAAAGCGCGCATGGTCAAGTTTAACAGCATAACGGACCAACTGAAGTCTCCCAACTGCAAGAAAGTTATTGGAATTCTTAACGCCGTTAAATCTCGCGCTCTGCTGAACACTTGGAAGGACCTCGATAACCGTGTTACCGATGCCGCAAACGAGTCCAAGGCAAGTGCTTTTTAAATTTTCGCAATCGGGATTCGGAGTTCTGATCCTTTTATTAGGACAATGTCAAATACCTATACACTTTAGAGCGGTTCTATGAGCCCTTGTATAATTGTGATCCGCTTGGCATGATCCCTGCCATCCCGGGTTTGATAAACGCCATCAAAATGATATACAGGTGAAAAATTTTAACCACTGTCTTATAAGCCTAACAAATGTTAGTATTTCACGCTACTATAATACTTCTGAGCGCATGACTTCACTATTCGTCAAAGTTACGAACCAGATGATTACGAGTTGCAAAGAATTCATTTATAAGGTAAATAGCGCTTACCTTATGGGAGACGGGGAATATGGTGATCTGACGTTGCCGCTTGAAAAAGGACGGCGGTTCAAAGCTCTGGGATCAGGACAGAACCGAGCTAGTCAAGAAGCTCAACGACTGCATGAAACTGAACGAAGCATATCAACGGTGCTTTCATGAAACAAAGGTTCGAAGCGATTCACTTTGATCCATCATCCACTCTTAGCCGCCGACCTCCTGCGCCCTTGAGACATGCCTTTTTAAATCTTGAATATAATGCCTAAATCCCTTCTTCTCTTAGAAACGGCTTCAAGAAAACCCGGCCGAAAAACAGTTTGACTTTTCCGAAATGTACATATTTGGGAAATTCGACGCGTTTTGCCGAAGAATCCAAAAAGTGATCGACATGTTCAGCATTATCGAAAAGTTTTCCATGTTGGAGCGCCTGGGCGTAGAGGGCATGGACAGCCTCATACGACGATTCTCAAACGTCGTTAACACGATGCAGCGGAAGCCTTACGACATACTAGACCATCGAAAAATGGAGTATGACTCGGACTATGCCAGCTTCAAGAAGCAGATTGCCGACCTCGAGGCCGGTCTGCAGCAGTTTATCGACGCCTCGTTCGAACGAATCACAAGCACCGAGCTGTCGTTGAATCTCCTGGCAAAGTTCCGAAAGATCAAGGATATGCAACTCGATCTCGAGTCCAAGTACCACGTGGTCTTTGTTCATTATACTCGGAAAGATCTCGAGGGCGTCCGTAAGCTGTACCAAAAGTGCAAGGACGATCCACCGATCGCGCGCAACATGCCTCCTGTGTCGGGCGCCATTGCGTGGGCTCGCCAGCTGTACCGCAGAATCGAGAATCCAATGCGGCAGTTTAAGGAAAACACTACGATCCTCGACTCGATTGAGGCGAAAAAGCATATTCGAAACTACAACAAGCTTGCGCGCGCGCTTATCGAGTTCGAATTGCTGTGGTATCGGTCTTGGTACAATGTCGTGGACCAGGCAAAAACGGGCCTTCAGGCCACACTGCTCGTCATCGACGGCGACCGCAACCTTTATGTGAACTTTGACCCACAAATCATTCAGCTTATCAAAGAGACGAAGCACGTACTCCACCTCGGCTTGGAGGTCCCCGAGTCGGTCAATAACGTTTGCCTGAAGGAAATGTACTACAAGAATCTCAGCGGCAGCCTCCAGCAGATCCTGCAAGGCAAGAAGCGCATACTGGCACGCGTTTCGAACATTCTACGCAAAGCCATCGGCCCGCATATCGATGAACTTGACCGAACCCTCCAACCTGGCTTGACAGCCCTCACTTGGACGTCGCTCAACCTTGAGCAGTACCTACATGCGAACCACCGCCAGCAGGCGAAGCTCGAAGAATTGGTCGATAAGCTTTTGGATATTCAGGAGTGTCGCATTTTTCACAACATTCGCAAAATCGCCGAGCTGTCTCTCTGCGATGTCCCCACGGAAGGTGATCAGTGGACAGTCGAAACGTTCCTCGAGCGGACCGAGTCGCGCTGCGTGTCGGTCCTGCAGACCATCAACAACCGCAGCAACTTGATAGAGTCGGCCGCACGCGACCTCATCAACGAACTCTCCAAGGACGTTGCCTTGCCTCTCACACCGGAGCTCAAGGCAGCATACGAGAGCGTTTACTTTCACTTCAACTTCCAGAACTTTGAGGCGCTGGTTCAATGTACGAAGGGCTCAGTCGACCTATTACGCTCGCGCTTGGGGAACTATGCGAGCAACCAGTACGGCAAGTCGGGCGCGCAGAAACCATTTTTTAAAGCGGAGCTTGTCCTTGCAATCCCCAACGTCGTGCTCCAGCCCAAGCTCGAAGACATCCAGGGCTCTTTGAACAAGGCCGCCGGAATGGTCGCGGAGGTCTCAAAGAAGCTGACACTTAACTGGAAGGTATTTTTCACTGCGACCGAGGATCACTTGTCGCCTCGTAGTCCGGAGGATATGGCTCTTGTCGCCGCCAACAAAGACGTGGTCAAGGTCATAATGATGCTGAGCTCGACCGTCAACTCGATGAAAAAGGATGTCGAAGTGCACCGCGAGCAGTTTTCTACTTACGACTTCCTCTGGAAGGAAGACAAGGCTGAAACCATCGACGTCTTCCTCAAATCCTCGCCGACTATCGGCGACTTTGAGCAGGAGATAAACAAGTACGAGGCCATCGAAAAGGAGATCATGGAGATCCCGAACGTCACCCAGATCGGTCTGATGCTCATCTCGGCTGAGCCGCTCAAACTCTCACTCATCGCCGAGACCAAAGAGTGGAAGCAGCAATACGGTTTCAACTTGAATAAGAAGGTGAAAACCGACATGGAGGAACTCATAGAGTACATGGAAAACAAGACTGTTCGCCTTAGTCGTAAGATCTCCGACCTTGACGATCTTCGTATGGCAGTGCAAACACTCAGCGAGATTCGAGAGGCCGAAGTTGATATTGATATGAAAGTTGCGCCGATCGAGGAAGCCTACCTTTTGCTCATGAAGCACGACGTCTCCGTGACCAAGGAAGAGACGGAGATGGTGGACTCCCTGAGGTACAGCTGGAAAAAGCTGAAGCTACTCGTCATCGAAGTCCAGACGCACCTGAGCAAGATCCAGCCCGTCTTCAAGGCCGACCTGATTAACGCGGTACAAAAGTTTAGCCAGGACGTAAAAGAGTTTACCGTCGAGTATACCGAGAACGGGCCAATGGTTGGGAGCATCCCACCGAAGACGGCGTCGGAGAGGCTCAATGTCTTCCAACGCGCCTTTGACGAGCTCAACAGGAAGTGGGAGACCTACTCGGCAGGCGAGGAGCTCTTTTCGCTGCCCGTCACACCGTTCCCAACACTGGTACGAGTGAAGAAGGAGCTGAAGCTCCTGCAGAACCTCTACTCTCTCTATAACGACGTGCTCGAGAAGCGCGCCAGTTACAACGAGACGCTTTGGCAGGACATTAATCTGGAAAAGATCAACACCGACATGAATGACTTCCAGAACAAAATCAAGAAGCTCCCGAAGGCGATCAAGGACTGGGACGCCTTCTTGGAGCTCAAGCGGATCGTGGACGACCTCACTGGCAAGGTGCCTCTCTTGGAAATGATGTGCAGCAAGGCCATGCAGCCTCGCCACTGGGACTCGATCCAGAATCTCACCAAGACGAAATTCAATCTCGACCCAGAAATGTTCTATCTTCGGAACCTCTTGGACGCACCGTTGATGGAAAACCGGGAAGATATCGAAGATATTTGCACGGGCGCCGTTAAGGAAGCCGATATCGAAATTAAGCTGCACACAGTGGTCGCTGACTGGGAGGACAAGAGTTTCCTTCTCGCCGGATTCAAGACGAGAGGAAACCTCGTCCTCAAGCCCAGCTCGACGTCGGAAATCATATCTCAGATGGAAGACTCGCTGATGACGCTCGGCTCGCTCATGTCCAACCGATACAACGCGCCATTCAAAGCTGAGATCCAGACCTGGGTTCACAACCTTTCGACGGCGTCGGAGGTGATTGAGAACTGGCTCGCGGTGCAGAACCTGTGGATCTACCTCGAGGCTGTGTTTGTCGGCGGCGACATTGCCAAGCAAATGCCTAAGGAGGCCAAGCGCTTCAGCAACATCGACAAGAGCTGGTGCAAAATTATGGGCCTCGCGAACGAGCACCCGAACGTCATACAGTGCTGCGTCCTGGACGAGACCATCGCCAACCTCCTCCCGCACCTGACGGAACAGCTGGAGCTCTGCCAAAAGTCCCTGTCGGGCTATCTCGAATCGAAGCGTGCTATCTTCCCCCGGTTCTACTTTGTTTCCGACCCGGCGCTCCTTGAGATTCTCGGACAGGCGTCCGACTCGCATACTATCCAGGCCCACCTCAAGTCGGTCTTCGACAACACCAACAACGTCCAATTCCATGAGAAGGAGTACGACAAGATCCTCGCGCTAGAGTCTGCCGAGGGCGAGCGCGTACCGCTTTCCAAGCCTATGCTTGCCAGCGGCAACGTTGAAATGTGGCTCGGCGTCCTCCTCAACTCGATGCAGGTCTCGATCAACGACATTGTGCGCGAAGCGTGCTCGCGGATGAACGACATGCCGTTCATCAAATTTCTGGACGAGTACCCCGCGCAAATCGGTTTGCTCTGCCTGCAAATCATGTGGACGCAGATGTCGGAAGAGGCTCTGACCAACTCAAAGTCGGACAAGAAGAAGATGGCGGCCACCAACCAGAAGATCACGGACATGCTGAACGCGCTCATCGAGGTTACCACCCGTGACCTGTCTAAGATGGACCGCACAAAGTACGAGACGTTCATCACGATCCAGGTGCACCACCGCGACGTGTTTGAGAAGCTGTACAAGGCACACGTAAAGAGCCCCGAGGATTTCGAGTGGCTGAAGCAGGCGCGCTTCTACTGGCACGAGACCAAGGACTGCTGCATCGTCTCCATCACAAACTTCGACTTCCGCTACCAGTGCGAGTACCTCGGCTGTACCGACCGCCTCGTCATCACCCCGCTCACAGACAGGTGCTACATCACGCTGGCGCAAGCTATCGGCATGTCGCTCGGAGGCTCGCCCGCCGGGCCGGCAGGGACTGGCAAGACCGAGTCGGTGAAGGACTTGGGCAAGAACCTGGGCAAATGGGTCGTCGTCTTTAATTGCTCTGACCAGATGGACTACCGCGGGCTTGGCCGCATTTACAAGGGCTTGGCCCAGTCCGGTTGCTGGGGCTGTTTCGACGAGTTCAACCGAATTGGTGAGGATTCCCTTTTACTTTTGAAAAGAATAAGCTTGTTGACGTTCCCCTGTCCTTCCTTCCCGGTCGTTTTCAACAGAGCTTCCCGTGCTTTCCGTGGCAGCCCAGCAGATCGGTTGCGTGTTCTCGGCCAGGAAAGAGCGCAAAACCACTTTCGTATTCACCGACGGCGACATGGTGGATCTGAATCCTGAAGTCGGCATGTTTATCACCATGAACCCCGGCTACGCCGGCCGTGTGGAGCTGCCGGAGAACCTGAAGGTGCACTTCCGCTACGTCGCGATGATGGTACCCGACCGTCAGATCATTATCCGTGTGAAGCTCGCCGGTTGCGGTTTCATTCAGAACATCATCCTTGCCAAAAAGTTCTTTGTGCTCTACCGACTTTGCGAAGAGCAGCTGTCAAAGCAGGTGCACTACGACTTTGGTCTCCGAAACATCTTGTCAGTGCTGCGTACGTGCGGGTCGGTGAAGCGGGCGAACCCGGAGGACAGTGAGGCCATGATCATCATGAGAGTGCTGCGCGACATGAACCTGTCCAAGCTTGTGGACGAAGATGAGGCACTCTTCTTGTCACTTGTGAACGACCTTTTCCCCGGCTTGACCGTGAAGAAGGCGTCGTACCCGAACATTGAGGTCGCTGTCGACCAGCAGCTCACCGAAGCCAATCTGATAAATCACCCACCCTGGACGCTGAAAGTCATCCAGCTGTACGAAACCGCGCGTGTACGTCACGGCATCATGGTTCTTGGTCCTACAGGCACGGGGAAGACCAAGTGCATTACCGCGCTTCTTCGGGCCATGACGGTCTGCGGTGACCCGCACAAGGAACTGCGGATGAACCCGAAAGCCATCACAGACTACCAGATGTTTGGTCGGCTTGACGTTGCAACGAATGACTGGACGGACGGTATCTTCTCTAGCCTGTGGCGAAAAACTCTAAAGAAGAAAGGCGAGACCATCTGGATCGTCCTCGACGGCCCTGTCGACGCCGTGTGGATTGAGAACTTGAACTCGGTGCTTGACGACAACAAGTGTCTCACGCTGGCTAACGGTGACCGAATCCCGATGTCGAGCGCGTGCAAGCTTACGTTTGAGGTCCACTCGCTCCGGAACGCCTCTCCCGCTACAGTGTCTAGATGCGGTATGATTTACATCGGCATCACGGCCCTCACCTGGGATATTGTGCTTCAGTCCTGGTTCAAGAGCCGACTCCCCGCAGAAGTTGCCGTCCTAGAGCCGCTCTTCAACTCCAGCTTCGGTCCTGCCAGCCAGTTTTTGCTCATCGAGCTGCACCCGAAGATGATTATCGCGAAAGTGTCGTACGTCGCGAACGTCTGCACCCTCCTCAACGGTCTCATCCCCAAGGCCGAGGCAAACAAGGCCCAGATATCGGCGGACCACCTCGAGCGCCTTTACGTGTTTGCCATGTTCTGGAGCTTGGGTGCACTCTTGGAGCTGGATGAGAGAAAGAAGCTGCAGTCGTTCATGCTGGAAAAGGCGCCCGACTTGAAGTATCCGCCGATCGATCCCGCCTCCCAAGACACTTTCTACGAATACCTTGTATCTGAGACTGGGCAGTGGATCCACTGGAAAGAAAAGGTGCCAGTGTGGAATTACCCGCAGGACCACTCGCCCGAGTTTTCGAGCATTATTATCCCCACAGTCGACAATGTTCGCACTGAGTTTCTGATCGAGACAGTCACCAAGCAGCAGAAGTCCGTCCTGCTCATTGGCGAGCCAGGTACGGCCAAGACCGTCACAATCCGGAAATACCTCGCCAAACTGAACCCGGACACACACCTGTTCAAGAACCTGTCGTTCTCTTCGGCAACGACGCCGATGATCTTCCAAAGGACGGTGGAGTCTTATGTTGACAAGCGGATGGGATCCACCTACGGGCCTCCGTCTGGGAAAAAGATGATCATTTTCATTGATGATGTCAATATGCCCGAAATCAACGAGTGGGGCGACCAGGTCACCGGAGAGATTGTGCGGCAGCTCATGGAATACCAGGGCTTCTATTCTCTTGACCGGCCGGGTGACTGGACCAGTATAGTCGACTTGCAATATCTCGCCGCCATGATGCACCCTGGAGGTGGCAGAAACGACATTCCCAGCCGATTGAAGCGGCAGTTCCTCGTCCTAAACTGCACCATCCCTTCGGACGTCTCAGTGGACCGTATTTTCGGCACCATGCTGGAGGGCCATTTCTCGGCCGCCCGCAAGTTCTCTGAGGACGTCATCAACATGGTCGCGAAACTGCCGGCCCTCACGCGGCGGTTGTGGCAGCAAACCAAAAACAAAATGCTCCCGACCCCGGCAAAGTTCCACTACATTTTCAATCTGCGTGACCTTAGCAGGATCGTTGAGGGCATGCTCATCACGCACTCGGAAGAGATTAGCTCGGTCAAGCTGCTTTTCAACCTGTGGGAGCACGAGTGCTCGCGCGTCATTCCCGACCGCTTCATTACTTCCGATGATGTGGACTGGTTCAGCAAAACTATGAGCAATTTGGTCCTGAAGGAAATCGGTGACGAGGCCGCTTCTGCTGTGCAGTCGAAGAACTTGTTTGTCGACTTTTTGCGCGAGCCGCCCGAGATTGACGACCCTGAACAGGAGATCGACCTGGAGGCCATCAAAGTATACGAGAAGGTCCCAAGCTTCGACGTGCTACGTGACCGCCTCATTGACTACATGAAGCAGTACAACGAGAATATTCGCGGTTCCAAAATGGACCTTGTGCTGTTCGAAGACGCCATGAAGCACATTGTCCGTATCTCCCGTATCATCCGTACTCCCCGCGGGAACGCCCTGCTTGTCGGCGTTGGCGGCTCTGGCAAACAGTCTCTGACCAAACTCGCAGCTTTCATCGCAAAAAGCCAGGTGTTCCAAATCGCCATCTCCAAAAACTACGGTGTATCGAATCTGATGGAGGATTTGAAGTTTATGTACAAGGTCGCGGGGGCACAAGGGAAATCGTTGACCTTTATTTTCACCGACAACGAAGTGAAGGAGGAAGGGTTCCTTGGCTACATCAACAACATCTTGACCTCGGGTGAGATCACAAATCTGTTCCCCAAGGACGAAGTCATCGGAATCTCGTCCGATCTGCGGCCGGCGCTGAAGAAGGCCCGGCCGCTCGTCTTGGACACGATCGAGAACCTCTGGCAGTTTTTTATCGACCGGGTAAAAGCCAACCTGCATGTCGTGCTTTGCTTCTCGCCCGTCGGGGACAAATTCCGCAACCGCGCGCTGAAATTCCCCGGATTAATCAGCGGCTGCACGATGGACTGGTTCACGCGGTGGCCGAACGAGGCACTGCGCGCGGTGGCCGAGAAATTCCTCAGTGAAATGGACATTGTGGGCACCGAGAGCACCAAGCGCGAGGTCGTCAACCACATGGCTTTTGTCCACGACCTGGTGACGGAGGCGTGCGACAACTACTTTTCGCAGTTCCGCCGTCGGACGCACGTTACACCAAAGTCGTACCTTTCTTTCCTGAGTTCCTACAAATCCCTCTACAACGGAAAGCGCTCCGAGGTCGGCGGGTCATCCGACCGCATGAACATGGGCCTGTCGAAGCTGATCGAAGCGTCGAAGTCGGTCGCCGTCCTGCAGGAACAGCTTGTCGTCAAGGAGAAGGAACTGGCCATTGCCTCCAAAGCCGCCGACGCCGTGCTGGCCGAAGTGACCGCGTCCACCGCAGCAGCCGAGAAGGTCAAAGATGCGGTGCTGAAAGTCAAGACGAAATCAGAGAGTATCGCGAACACTATTAAGGCGGACAAGGAATACGCAGAGTCACAGTTGGAAGCGGCGAAACCTGCTCTCGAGGAAGCTACTTCGGCTCTGAACTCCATTCAGGCGTCTCACATTTCTACTGTCCGGAAGCTCGCCAAGCCACCACATCTGATCATGCGTATCATGGACGGTGTGCTACTCCTGCAGAAGAGGAGAGTTGACCCTGTAACCCAGGACCCCGACAAGCCGTGCGCGAAGCCTTCCTGGAGCGAGTCGCTGAAGCTGATGTCCAGTCCAGATTTTCTGACTTCGCTTACAACGTTCCCAAAGGACGAGATAAATGAAGAAACCGTCGAGCTTTTGGAGCCGCTGCTTGAAATGCCCGATTTCAACCTCGAGGGCGCCAAAAAAGTGTCTGCCGATGTCGCAGGTCTCGCTTCATGGACGAAGGCGATGGCGTTCTACTTCTCGGTGAACAAGAAGGTCATTCCTCTGAAAGCAAACTTGGTCGTGCAGGAGGCCAAGCTCACACTCGCTATGAATGACCTGAACAAGGCCCAGCAGACACTCGACGAGAAGCAGGCCGAGTTGGATGTGTTTAAGGAGAAGTACAACAACGCCATCAGCACGAAGCAGGCGCTTCAGGCCGACGCCGACGGCTGCAAGCGCAAGATGAACGCAGCCACAGCCCTTATTTCAGGCTTGAAGGGTGAAAAAGACCGATGGACGATTCAGAGTAAAGAATTTGCTGAGCGAATTGGCAGGCTCGTCGGCGATGTCATTCTCGCGGTTGCCTTCCTCTCATACGGTGGTCCATTCAACCAGACATTCCGCGCTCAGATATTGGGCGATTGGAAGAAGGAGCTCGTTCGAAGAAAGATCCCGCACACGAACGATTTGGATATAATTGGACTTTTGGTGGATAACACCACCGTGGGCGAATGGAATATACAGGGTCTTCCGACGGATGAGCTTTCCACCCAAAACGGCATTATTGTCACGAAAGGAACGCGGTACCCGTTGCTGATCGATCCTCAGACCCAAGCGAAAGCTTGGATCAAAAACCGGGAGGCAAATAACAAGCTTCAAGTCACGAGCTTGACACACAAATATTTCAGGCAGCATATCGAAGATTGCGTCTCACAGGGCCGGCCGCTGCTGATTGAAGACGTCGAGGAAGCGCTGGACCCGACGCTGGATAACATCTTGGAGAAGAATCTCATAAAGGCCGGCCGCTCCTTCAAAGTGCTTTTCGGCGACAAGGAGATTGACTTTTCAGACGGCTTCAGCGTATTCATCACCACAAAGCTGCCAAACCCGAACTACAACCCCGAGGTCTACGCAAAATGCAGCATTATTGATTTTACCGTCACACACAAGGGTCTCGAGGAGCAGCTGCTGGGTCGTGTCATTATGCGGGAAAAGCAGGAACTCGAAACAGAGCGGGCGAAGCTTATGGAGGAGGTCAACTCAAACAAGAGAAAGATGAAGCAGCTGGAAGACAATTTGTTGGAACGTCTGACGTCGACAAAGGGCTCCCTTGTAGACGATGAGTCGCTGATCGAAGTGCTCGCGGTCACCAAGACAACAGCAGAGGAGGTGAACGAGAAGTTGGTTGTCGCAGCTGAGACTCAGAAGAAAATTACCTCCGCCCGAGAAGAATACCGCCCTGTGGCCAGTCGAGGTAGTATTATTTACTTCCTTGTAGCGGAAATGAGCATGGTGAACGTCATGTACCAGACCTCGCTGAAGCAGTTCCTTGGGTTGTTTGACGAGAGCATGGAGAAGAGCTCGCCTTCGCCGATCCCGAGCAAGCGCATTCAGAACATCATCGAGTACTGTACTTTCCGGACGTTTTCGTACATGACCAGAAGCTTGTACGAAATTCACAAAATCATGTTCGTGCTCTTGCTGGCCCTGAAAATCGACCTATCCATGGGCAAGATTCAGCACGAGGAATTCCGCTGCTTTATTAAAGGCGGTGCGGCGCTGGACATTAACACTGTCGTGAAGAAGCCGTTCAACTGGATTCCCGACATGACTTGGCTCAACCTTGTTGCGCTCAGCAAAATGCCCGGATTCAATGATCTCCTGAACCAAATAGGCAAAAACGAGAAGGCGTGGAAATCGTGGTACGAGAAGGACGCGCCAGAGAACGAGCTTCTTCCTAGCGGCTACCATAATTCTCTGGACGCTTTCCACCGGCTTCTACTCGTTCGCTCGTGGTGCTTGGATCGCACAATCATGATGGCGAAGCAGTACATCGCAAGCTCAATGTCCACCAAGTTTGCCGAGTCGCAGATCCTGGACCTGGACGCTCTGCTCGGCGAGTCGGACAACCGCACGCCTATGATCTGTCTCCTGTCGCAAGGCTCCGACCCGTCCGCCGACATTGAGAACCTGTCCAAAAAGTACAAAATCGACATCAAGGCGATTTCGATGGGACAGGGTCAGGAGGTGCACGCGCGAAAGCTGCTGCAGGCCTTTATGTCAAACGGCGGGTGGGCGCTTCTGCAGAATTGCCACCTGGGCATTCCATTTATGGACGAGCTCCTGACTACGATCCTCGACACGGAAAACATCCATGAGAAATTCAGGCTGTGGATTACCGTCGACGTCAGCCCGAAATTCCCCATTACGTTTTTGCAAATGTCCATAAAGTTCACAAACGAACCGCCGCAGGGAATAAAAGCCGGTCTCAAGCGTACGTACGCCTGGCTGACGCAGGATATGCTCGACATCAACGCGCGCCCTCAGTATAAGCCCCTCCTGTACGGCCTGGCATTCCTTCACTCTGTTGTACAAGAGCGGCGAAAATTCGGGCCTCTTGGGTGGAACATTCCGTACGAGTTCAACCAGTCCGACCTCGCTGCATCGGTTCAGTTTGTGCAAAACCATGTCGACGAACTTGCGCCAAAAGCCAGTATCTCATGGACTACTGCGCGCTACATGTTCTGCGAGGTCCACTATGGTGGCCGTGTTACCGACGACTTTGACCGGTTAGGACACTCCTTTTCCCCTTCCCCCCATTTTATTTTACATATTCAGCTTTTACTAAATTTTAAATTCATAGACGCTTGCTTACTACCTATGGCAAAGTCTGGTTCGGAGACCACATGTTCCTCGACACTTTCAACTTCTACAAGGGCTACATAATTCCGCACTTGAAAACCGTCGAAGAGTATCGGCAGTCAATCGAGTCCCTACCGCTGGTGGACACTCCTGATGTTTTCGGGCTCCACCCGAACGCGGACATATCCTGCCAGACAAAGGAATCACAAAAAATGCTTGGTACGCACTCTTCTTGGGGGGGGGGGGGGGGAGCCCCAAAAAGTTGAGTAAATATTATAGGTAAGTAATATAATTTTAAATACACCCGAAAGAAAGAACACCGGGGCCCCGCGAAGCGCCGGGC
>JADGKE010003249.1:0-18056 GCA_026954515.1 Cladochytrium tenue
CCTCCTGCCTTCCATTCCGCCCCTAAACTCTTTTTCTACTACCCCCGGCTATTGATCTGGGCATTCGCGTCATTTTTTTTTTCGTTTTTATATTTGTCAACTTGCAGGCGGCACAAGCGCAGCCGACCTTCTTGACGAAGCTCTGGAGTACCGGCGGCGGGCGGGGGCCGCAATCTCCCGCTTGTTTCCCTGGACGCCTGATGGTTCTGACGAGACGGCAAGCTCGCCGACTGGGTTGGACCATGGTAGATTTTGCATTTTGTTCTTCGTGTCGTTTCGCTTCCTCGTTTCCTCCCACCTTTCACCCACTCCATATCTGTCCCGAACCCATCCCAAGAAAGAACGGTTTGGGGAGAGGAGGCAACAGAAAAAGAGTTGGGCACACCCTCCCCCCCCCGCCGCCGCCTGACTTTTTTCTTGTATTCTTTCTTTCCTACTTTCTAGGAGTTCCCGCCGGCTCTCCCGCGACTGCAACTGCAACCCCTGTCGACCTGGATGCCGTTCTCCAGGAGCAACTCGCGGCGCCGCCGCCGACCCCGCCGCCACCGGCGGCAGCGAGTGGTGGAGTAGCGCGGCTCGCAGACGCGTGCGGTCGTGCGGAGGCGGCAGCGACTAAGTCACGGTCGGCGTCGGAGGCGGTGCAGCTGATGGCGGTGCGCGTGAGGGAGCTAGAGGACCGGCTGGCGGCGGCGGGGCGGCGCAGATGGAAGTAGGGATGAGGGGGTGAGGTTTCTTGGATGTGTACGAAGTGGTGTAGATATGTTTTCGGCAAGGGGTTGGCGAGTGCCAAGGAGGCGGCTTTGCATGTAATGTAACGGGCGGGGCTAAAAAGTAATCATGCTTGCATACTTGGAGGAACAAAGCGACATAAAATACCTCGGGGCGGGATGAGTGTCAAAGACAGTGACACCACAGGCTATATGAACAGTCAGTGATCTTCCACAAGTACCCTATAACACCGCCGCCGCCGCTAACGAACCCGTCGCTGCCAACGCGCAGCCACCACCGACGCCGCAGAGTCAGTGACCTAATAGCGTGTATTGAAAGGATAGTGCGCGATAGGCGACAGACTCCCCGGCGAGACGGGACCAACTCTGTAACCGGAGCCCATTTGTTGCGCCAGATCCAGGAGCGACATTCCGGTCTTGATACACACGCCTTCCGTGTTCCGTTTAGACTTAGAACCTCATCACCACATCCCTCTGGTTGAAACCAGGGCAAAGGTGGTCATTCTTGTGACTCCCACCCAAGCTCTCCTTTAGCGTAACGAGAAAACCCAAAAAAAAAAAACAGGCCAAACACCAACTGGTCACACAAGCATGGTGACACACATGCTCGCTACACCCCTTTGTCTCACCGTCTCCATGTCTCGCTGTCTCTATGTCTCTCGACATCCACTTTTCACCCACAGCTGCTTCCTCATTCCGCGCAATGACGCCGCCACCGAATCCCCACCAACATCTCCTCACCACGGCGTCGGTCTCTGGCTCCAGCAGCAGCAGCAGCAGCAGTCGCGACGACGGCAGCAGCAGCGGCAGTGGAGCCAATCCGACGCGCTTTTACGGCGCAATCGTTGCCGATGCTGACAGCCTTTACAGCCTGCCAGCGGATGACATTGAGAAGAACCGACTCCATTTGCAGGTACGAACCTGGTCGCGTGCCATCGCTCGAGGCTGTCTTATCATGCACTCTACACCCCGTCCCTACACCCCAGCCCCCCATCAAGGACCATTTGCCCTCATCCACTCTCAATCGACAGATGTTTCTGACACTTTCTCGCTCCTTGATCACCGTCATAGCATGTGGTATTGCGGCACATCTTCGGGCGCATCTTTCACACGCCTCAGCGCGATCTCTTCGACTCAGCCAATGGAGGCAAGATCCTCGACGTTGGATGCGGATCGCTCGCCTGGTCGCTTGATATGGCAAAGGCTTTTCCAAAGTCGAGCATCACAGCTGTGGTATGAAGTTGCGAAAGAAGTGGGGTGGTGTGGGTCCACGTGCGAGTATGGGCCAGCCGGGCCATACTGGGGTCGTACCTGGTGTTTTTGCTCATTTAATCTAATGAATCCGCAACCAGGATTTAGTTTCTTATGATCACGCGAGCTTACCTGAAAATATTACATTTCAAAAAGAAAACGTTCTGAAAGGACTAAGCTGTTCGTGTACTTGCACTCTCAGTCGGCGGCTAACCTCCTGCTTCCGCATAAGTAGTTCCAGATAACACGTTTGACATATCTTTTCAAGTGGGACTGCACTGACCAAAAAAAAAATACGCACGCTAATTCTCTTAATTTTAAAGAGGCTGCTCGTTGCGTCGGTTCCACGCGACGATTGGAAACCTCTGATCAAGGAGCTCGCGCGCGTCACAAAACCTGGAGGGTACTTAGAGCTGCACGAGGTATAAGAAAGATATATTTGTGTAGCTAATCAACGAGATTGGTTTTCTCCCATAGTTTTCCGCTAGGCTGTTTTATTACAATCAATCCAGACCAAATGAAGCAAAAGAAGTAACTGCGGATGACGGACCCATGGGAAAACTGTTTCTGCAATGTAAGTTTGGTGCTTCTTTGCGCGTCTGACATGCCTTTAGTTCGAGGCATGTTAGACAAGCGTGGAGTGGACAGTGTGGCAGGTGCTTTCGTAAAACAGCGCATATTCTTCGTTGGTTAAAAATCATCCGATGGCCTTACAGGAGAGCACCTGGCTGACGCGTGCAGGGCTGCTGGTTTGCTTGACGTGACCACGAAGATCGGATCCGTTCCGGTACGTCAATTTACACCAACTTCGGAAATCTCACCTCCATCGCTTGCTTATGCAACTGCGCATTCTCGCAACGATAAGATTGGCTGGAATGGGCCCCTCGGAAAATTATTTTGGGCAGACTACCGCAGCGGCTTTTCAGGGTTTATGCCGTTCATGCTTACCTCCATGGGCATCGCGCAGGAGGAATACGAGCATTTGTTGGAAGAGGCAGGAAAAGATGCAGGTTTGTAATTCATTCTCCATTCTCCCCACCCCCTTGCCTACCCAGCAGTTCATATGTAGCTGACCTACTTTCTCCGAATCTGGAATTGCTAGCCAACAACTTTATCTTCCAAAACATGCATGCTGTGACCGCTCGGGTGCCTGAACTAATGTAGTCTCTGGATGTGAATATATTGTTCCACGCCGCTTGAGTCTAAGTTTTCAAGGGAAAAAGTTGTGGAAGACGAGTGACGAAATAAAACTCAATTATTACACCGACCGTTCGCGCGAAGCGCCAGCGCGGGAGTTGGAGCTCCACTACTCGATACATATGTTCAGACAGGGAGGCGATTATCATGCAAGGATTTGTTGCAGTGTGGGATTTCATGGATTGGTGTTGCACTTATTTGCGCGGCACCCAGTTTTAGTAATGCGGTGTGCTCACCAGCGACATAGCTTCATGAAATATGCAAGACGAAAGGCCCTGATATGCTGTTACACAAAATTGCTGTTTGAATGGCATAATAATGCCCTATACGATTATGTGTCACCGTACGACCCTCCTTCCACGATAAACTGTCACACGTGCCGTCCAGTCGCAGCCCTTGTCGGGTTGCGCGGAGGTGCCTCTGTCGGACGTGGTGTTAACTTGCTGGCAGCCCGCAGAAAAGTAAAACGAACACCACAACCGTTTCCTCTCTTGACGCAACGCCTCCGACCTCCTCCGCTGCCGCTGCCACCCGCTTCCTCGTCCAAGGTGGCCACCTCCAAGACTAAGCCTCATCGCCTCCCGACCCCTCCCTGCCTGCGTCACGCCTGAATCATGCGAGTCCTCATCATCGGCGGTGGCATCGCCGGCCCAGTGCTTGCGTTGATGCTCGCTCGGGCCGGGCACCATGTCGAGATCTTCGACCGCGTCGTGGCACCGACGACGGCCGACGACGACTGGCAGCCGGCCGACATTGGCGGCGGCCTCACATTGATCGCAAACTCGCTTACCATCTTCAAGCGCCTCGGCCTGCTCGAGGAACTAGCAGCCAGGTCAATTCCGTCGCGGAGGCTCGATTTGCGAATGTTTAGCGATGAGACCATTGCCGGCTTTAACTGGGGAAGGCACTTTGCCTCCGGCAATCTCGATGTATTGCGATCAACCGTCGCAAGGGTGGTCAATACGGCTTTGAACGCTGAGGGTGTGCACATCCAGACGGGGAAGCGCCTTGTGCATTTAGAGCAGGCGTCTGACGGCGCGTTGGGCGTTACCGCCCACTTCGAGGATGGCACGACGGCCAGTGGAGACATCCTCGTCGGCGCAGACGGCATCAACTCCGTAACACGATCTATCATCTTGCCAGGAATCACCCCGGTCAAAACTGACTATGTAGGATACCTTGGCGTGTCTAAGGTCACCCCAGACCTCGACTGGAATGACGAGTCGCTCATCTTCCATCTTGATCCGTCGTCTGGGAGGTCGACATGCATTGCTCGCTCAACACCGACCCATGCCATGTGGTGCCTTTTCGAAACCAAACCGGGCGAGATTGTGCACGACGCGTGGGAGCCTGTCAATGACCTGGACGGCGAAAAAAGAAAAGTTGCCGAAATGGCCACGAACTGGAAGCTACCGGGCTGGGTGCCGCGCTTGATCGCTTTATCGGATCGCATTATTCCCGTCACGTACCGGTACCTGGACCCGCTCCCGACCTGGCACAAGCAGAACGTCGTACTGATTGGCGACGCATCCCACGCGATTCTTCCTTGGGTCGGTCAAGGTGGAGCTCTGTCGATCGAGGACGCGGAAGTCCTTTCCACGATGCTGTCAAAGATGCCTGAAAAGCCGCACGAAGCGTTTGCTCTATTCGAAGAGATGCGTCGGCCGCGGATCGAGCTCGCGGTCAAGATTACCGACTTCATTGGCAAGAGTATGCATACCACGAGCGCGTTCCAAGCTTTAGTTGGCCGCTTCTTTTTGCGCTTGGCTGCGTTCTGTATGAACAAGCTCGACATCAATCTTCTTGATCGCCCACTTCAAGAATATGATGCACACTCAGCCACTTTGGAATTCTTGAAGGCGAAGGGAATCGCTGTTTGATGCATCAACATGGGCTACTGGTCAATTTTTTAGTTGCTGTCCTCATTCTTGGATTCTACCTCACAACTTCCGGGTGTGAGTTTCACCTACTACACAGCTACCGCAAAATAAACTTCATCTTGGTTGCTCGGTGTATGTGAAACAGGGATTCAAGTGTGTGACGGATCGTAGAATGTGTTTGCAACCGACGGCTTGGATGCATCTGAAGGGGTACGCGTTTTTCGTGCGAGATAGCGCGCTATACCCTGCTATTTGGAACAGTAAGATCCATATTCTTTCTCTACGTGCACCATGGCATTCAAACCTAGCGGGGGTTGATACACGGATGTGTTTATTCCTACTAGGAGAACCCAGCATCAACCGGCAAAAAAGATTGAAAGGCAACAGTTATAATGAAACAGAGGGAGAGTACAGGCCGTTAGGCACTCAGACCATCGGGCGGAGATGCTTTTTGAGTTGGTCCCGACCAAAGTAGTCTAGAATCTTACCTACCCACACGCCGATCGCCGGGTCCACGTCCTCCCATACCTCCTTCGCCAGCTCCGGGTTGGCGTTCCGGAGCATCGCGTACCGCCCAAACACCACAAAGTCCACGAACCCGGGCTCAGGGCCTTGCAGGAACTCGCCGGGCCGCTCGCGCAGCGCCAGCGCGAAGGGCTGCGCGTTCGCTCGCGCGCGTGAACGCAGCTCGGCCAGCCGCTCCACTGACGGCTTCGACAAGCGCGCAAAGCCGCCTGGGCCGTGTCGCACGTCTGACGTGAAGTAGTCACGAGCGGCGCCGGCGGGGACCCGCGCCTGCATGTAGGGGAACGCAAGCTCGTACCAGGCAGTCCACTCTGCCGACGAGTCAGCGCCGAGGTCGATCAGTCTTGCGTACGCGCGCCCGGCAGCCAGAGCCGCCGGCACAGCCGCGGCCGTGCTCGGCCCGGCGGCAAACACCGATGGCGCTTGAGGGAACTCGGCCTCGAGCCACTCGGCGATGCGGAACGAATCGCATAGTAGACGCCCATCATCCAACTCGATCGCGGGCAGCGTGACGCGCGCCCCGGCGTCGTCGCCCGCGCGTCGCCCCGCCAGAGTCGTCACCGTGTCCAGCACCGGGCTGGGCACCAGCTCGACGGGGACGCCCTTGCGGAGCAGGCTCAAGTACACCTTCCAGCAGTTCGGCCCAAATATGTATGTTGTCTCGTCGGGTGCGCCAACTGTATCGCTGCAGGTGTGATAGAACTTCATGGCTGGTACTGTGCCAAAGGGAAGTGGAGAAGGGGAGAGGGGGTGGGTTGGGAAGTGTCTTCGTGCGTGATGCGTCGATTTTAAGGCAGTACCGGACAACTGTGCCGCATATCTGCCACGTCGCGCTTCACATCCTCCGGGGTGGAAGAAGGGCGCAGATTGTGCGATTGTGGAGCGCCAGCGAAATGGCCATCTATCGCAACTTTTTCAACTGATTTTTACCTCCGTACGCGATATTTTGTGGTTTACATTATAAGGTCGACTTTTCAGGAGCTAGTCCACTGTCTTTGCTTTGGACGAGAATTTGCTCAGGACAAGTCATACCCGTACTAAACTCTTGGATATGATCGGATTGGCATCTGGGTCAGCCCAGGCAAATGTTGGTCCGCGTGGTGGGTTGCGTATATCGAGCGCATCTGGGGATACTACGATCGATAGTCCGACTAGGATATTGGGACGCGATCCGAAGTGGGGTAATATTAATTGTATTTGATTACGCCAATACCAAGGAAAATCAAGAACGAGAAATGCGGCCAGCCCGAAAGCAGGGTGAAGGAGGTTGCAAGATGTTTGCCTCGGCAGCAATGCAAATCGCCACAAACGACAAGGTCGTCAGGGTCAGCATGAACGAAGCCTTAACCGACGTGCCGACTTTCTTCAGGGAGACAACCAGATGCTCCATGTCCAAGTCCACCAGGCAGTGCATGAAGCAGACTGTGGGGACACTGAAGACGACATAAATGACCGAGCTGATGAGCGCTCGGATGAAGACGTCGCGGAGTTCGACGTTGCCGTTGCACGACGCCCATGGCGCAAGCGTGACGAACGCGACCGTGCACGCCAGGCCGCCGACTCGAGACAGCGATTCGGCTGTGTTGTCGGCGAGTAGCGCCCAGGCCTGCTCTTGGCGGAACGTGAAGGTGAGTTTCAGATTGTCGTTCAGGATGGCGTTGCTTGCGGCCTTGAGCAGGGTCTGGCTGACGGCGACCCGGATTTCAGCCGACGCGGCGCGTCTGAGGGTCGACGAGCGCTTTAAGGTCGATGAGCGCTTTAAGGTTGATGAGCGCTTGAGGGCAAGGTTCAGCGATCCGTCCTGGGAGCGAGCAGGGGAGAAGGCGGAGGTTGAAGTCGCCTCTGTACAATTCGTTGTTGGGTCAAAGGCTACGACCGTCGATCTTGGCTTGCGGTCTACGTGATGGATCGCTGGGTCGTTGTTCAAGCTCACGTTCGAAGGCTGTCGATGCTGAAGGTCGTCGACAATGTCCTTAGAAGAAAACAGTGGAAGGACTTCCAAGCACGAGGCCGTAAAGGATCTCCGCATTGGAACGGCGGGTGCTGTGTCGGCCAACCTCTGGGTTGGTACGGGTTTTTTATCAGGAGCCACGGCCCCGAGCAACTTTCGGACCCTCTGTCGACCCAGCCAAGCAAATAGTAGCCGGGTAACAGCCTGGACGACTGAACTCAGTAACTCTACTAGTAGAAAGCTTGCTATGTTGGACGAACGCCAGATCAAGAAGCGTCCGGGATAAAGGAAGAAGGTTTCGTACGCGACGAGGTGGAGCATCTGATTCATTTTTGACTGTCAATAAACGCGGCACAGGCTCGTGTACTCACGAGATTGCTCCAAATTAGACTGTTTGTTTCTTCCTCATTTTCTCCAGGATTGGAATGTACGTACTGGCGCGTTGCGCGAATTGTTAACAAACGGACGAGTGGCTGACAAAGTCCAAGAGCCAATGTGGATATAAAAATCTCTCGCCATCCATTAAAATCAATAAATCTGGCAGCATTCCCTAAAGCCAGCACCCAAACTCCATATGTGCTTCGGAGAAAAAAATTAGCTGTCATGACAAAAAAAAAATTCAAACTGAAAGATACTCACAAAAGAACCACATAGATTACAATAGCCGTGATTTCGACTCTGATTGCCTTCAAAAAGTTCTGCCATCGAGTTCTCGATGATATGTAGCAATCATCAACAAAAATCAAGGTAATGTACGGAATCGTAACCGTAAACGATATTGCGAACATCTCGGCATAACCAAGATCACGACAAAGAATCCAAACCGCCGTGTGAACTCCAGCGAACACGAACGTCACAATCCACCCGCAAAAAATAATCAAAGGACCCCGGCCGTACATGATTATCGTGAGTGCAGTCCTGTGATCGCCGTTAGGATCTTGCGAAAGGATGAAGCGAAGGACGAGACTCCCACCGCGAGTGCACAAACACAAGTACGGCAAAAGCGATGGAATCTTGTTGGAACGGTATCCCCTGAATCGAACACACCAGAGGATACAGCAACCGGACGACAACGATAGACAATATAATGCCAAAGCAGCAGAGAAGGACGGGCTGCAATGTGCCTCGACCAAGCCAGTAGAGGACGGCAGGAAAGCCTTCGACCCTTCCAGTCCCCACTGCTGGTGCCAACATTAGACTGACAAATCTGGTTACATTTCAGCAATTCAATTCATGTTCCCCCAGATGCGATCCGACAGGAAAGTTTATTATACGCGCGAATTAAAAAATTGGCTTGTGGTGCTCTTCGTACAGAACCATTAACACCTGTTTTAGAAGAAACAAATAAAAAATTGGCGCAGTACACAAAGAATTACAGATGACATCGAAAATCTCATGTCCGTGGCAGTCTGCCGGGTTGGAAGCAAGGAGAAGCTGGCTTCAGCATGTTCGCTTCGGACACAATGCATATTGCGACGAACGAGAGAGTGATCAAGACAGCCATCAACGGGAGCTTGAATGATTGCTTGTTGACTGATGCGACCCGAACATCGGTATCGAGATCCACAAGGCGGTGTACGAAGCAAACGGTTGGGACGGTGTATGCAACGTAGATCACGGTGCTGATGGCAGCACGGATCAGGACCTCCACGAACTCGACGCTGCCGTTGCATGACGCCCATGGCGCGAGGGTCACGAAGCACAAGATGGAGGCAAGGGTTCCGACCCGCGAGAGCGTCTCGGCTGTGTTTTCAGCGAGTATGGTCCAGGCCCGATCTTGGCGGAAAGTGGATATGAGACTTTGATTATCGCCCATTTTTGGATCACTGATGGCTACTATGGATCGATTTGCGACTGCGAAACCATCCGATGGAACAAAGTCCGGCAAAGATGAGGAAGATATGGACTGCGAACCAACAGGACGACTTTTTTCGGACAGAGGTTTGGCAGGGTGGCCACTAGGAATAGGCTCAGGTGTCTGTGCCAAAGGATGAACTTTCGGGGCGCCAGTGGTCCGGTGGCTTTTGCTCCGAGAGGTTTTTGGCGACATAGGTCGATCGGTAAAGACCCCATCGAACGAAAAAGGCGGAAGACTTTGGGGACTTGCCACTATGTCTTCAGTGAGCGCGCGCGCTAGATTATCTTCGTCTCCAACAGGTTTCAGCGATTTGTGGAACCTAACGCGGTCCAGCCAAGCAAAAAGCAAGCGGTTGGCCGATTGGAGCAAAGATCCGAGCAGCTCACAGAGCAAGAAGCTCAAAATATTAGAGGATCGCCAGCTCAAGAGACGGCTGGGGTAAAGAAAGAATATTTGGTAGGTAATCGAATGGAACATCTGAATTCACTTAGTTACGAACTGATGTGACCACTTACAATATTGCTCTTGTTACGAATGTTTGCTTGCTCCTCGAACTCTTCTGAGGTTGAAGGGACATATTGACGCGTCGTGCGAATAGTGAAGAGACGCACAAAAGGCTGGCACAGTCCGGTGCCCAGAGCTGATATCATTATCTCACGCCATCCAGTGAGATCGACGAATTTGATGGAGTTGCCCAATTCCAACACCCACACAGAGTAGGCACTGATAAAATTTAATTCTGACGAAGATATTCTGTCGAGTTCACTTACAACGTGAGAACGTAAATCATATTTCCGACTAAGACCGCGGTGGTCACGTTCGCCGCGGATTGCCGGAAAGAACCACCAGTGGGGTGATCTTCAACGAGCTGCAAAACTGCATATGGAAGTGTCACTGTGAGAACCACCCCGATCATATGGTTGTAGTTGAGATCACGGCAAAGTATCCACAAAACCGAATGAAGCCCAAGGCACATGACGGATACGAAAAATCCCCAAAAAATGAATTTAAGACTTCTCCCAAACATAGTTTTCGAAAGCGTCATCCTGCGTAATAACACCGTCAGACCATCTTTTTCGTCGAATTCGATCTCTCCTGTCCCCTATTTCATTTTACCTCGCATTCGCGTAGAGGATCAACCCGAAGGCGATGGAATCCTGCTGATATGGTATCCCATCCGAGGAACAGGAAGCTGGATAGAGTAATCTGCTGAATATGACCGACAAGACGATGCCAATCGCTGGGAGTACAGCTGACTGCAGCGTTCGATGGCCCAGCCAACGGAGGACGGCAGGGCAGTCTTCAAACTTGCCCCGAATGATCTCGACAGACATGTTTGTCAGGAAGCGATTATAAGCCTAGATTAAGTGTAGGAAAAAACAAGCTCGGGCGCAAACAATAAAATTATCGCAGTTGACTCATGTAATATATAATATTCAGTTAATGAAGAGGTTCTATCGATGGCATTGACTGACAGAATGGTTGCAGACTCTGGAAGGGTGACAGACTGCAGCGTTCGTCTACACAGCCGGTTGAGGACGGTATGTAGTCGCCGAACGGGATCCAACTGGTATGCCCATCGCTGGACGAACATCAACAAAGGATGCTTTTTATCCGGCCTACTGAACTATAATGTACCTCAGCGACAAAAATCGGATGTTTCTTCTTTTCAAGGGGGAGGGGGGAACAGCGGAATGTGTAAACCGAAGAAAAAAAAGGACGAGGCACAGAAGCAAAAGAGCCGAGTGTGAAGGAGTGGGGGGGCTAAAGGACAAGAGTCTAGCTGACGGACGCTGTTTCAGATAGTCGTTCAAGTATGTGGTCGCCAAGAGGAAGGTGACGAGCAAAGTTGGACCTGTTAGTTCAACGACGGGAAAGAAGGAAGGAAAAGGCAAAGCGAGGAAGTCCAAGAGGGGCCTATGCGGCGCCGGCGCAACGCTCGCACAGAAGAAACTCTCCAGCATCGCCGACGCGCGCCGCGACCTCGCCCTCCCCGCGGGTCAACCCAGCTTCGCGCTCCCCGGGAGGACCAGCGGCCGGGTTGGACGGGTCGCCGCCGACAACGACCATGACGATGCCGCCCTTGAGGCCGCGCTGGCAGCGGGCGCAGACGTAGTGGCCGGCGCAGTACCGGCGGCGCGTGAGGCGGTCGACGACGGCGCCAGCCGTCAGCGGTGGCGGCTCGGGCCGGCCGCAGGTCGGGCAGGTCAAGCCCGTGGGGCGGGGCGGCTGGGCGTGGCCGGCTGCGGCCGAAGCAGTGGGATCGTGCGGGGCCGCACTTAAGCCGGAGGCCGGGTTCGGCTGCTGGCGGGTGGGCGCCGTGGGGCCGGGTTGGGCGGTGCGCATGTTGTAGTGCTCTTCGCAGTAAGGGAGGGAGTTCAACTCGAAGAACACGCCATCGGGGAACGGCTTTTCGCAATCCTGCACCCAAACATAATATTAGCAACTGTACAGCACAGAGCGAAAATACAGACCTGGCAGACGAAGCACTCAATGTGAAATTCGGCATCCATTGCTGAGACATATTCGCCCATGATCGGCTTCATGCATTGCTTGCAGAGATTCGAAAACAGTTGGAAGTAGTCGGCTGCGTAAAGTGTTTACATACCACGGATGAGAGATGGTCGCGCCAACAAACCTTCGCAGTACGCCTTTCCGTCCTTCTCCAGAAAACCGGCACCGGCACGGAAAACTTCGCCGCAGCAGCTGCAGAAAAAGTGCTGCGGGTGCCACGACGCTTCGAGGGCCGTGATGCATTTCTCCGTGATGACCTCCTCGCAGTATGCGCACCTAGTTCCAAACGCGCCCACGAAGCAGGCCTCGCAAAAGGGTTCCCCATCGCGCTCAAAGTATGGTTTCCGACCAGTAGCAGTTACGGGCGAACCGCTGTTCAGTTTCCCGGCTTCCTCCGAAAGCTCTGTCTCACAGCCCGAGCACACGAAATGACCTGGGTGCCAGGTCTTTTGTAAAGCAGACAGGGCCGGCCCGTTGATAGGTTGGTTACAGGCCGCACAGATGGCAGATGGTTTTGCAAGCGGCGAAGACGGAAAACCTTGTGTAGCTGGTGAAGCGGGGTGCCCTTGATAGCCGGACATCCCATCCGCTGGGAGACAGGTCAGATAGTGTCGAGATGATCAAAGACTACCTCCAGGTTTATTAGATCTCGGTGATTGGCCCGCATTATTCATATTCGGGGGAAGGATCGAAGTCCCCGAACCGTTTGAAGGCGATCGCTGATGCATCGTGGTAGGGGGACCAGAAGGCGACGCAGAAGCGCTAACATCTTGCTGCGGAGACATTGCATTGCCCCTTGTGCCTTTGGGAGAATTCGTCGCAGAGGGCGAGGCGGCCCCCAATGCGCTCGGCCGAACTAAGAAATATTAGCATCATGTGGATCCCGATCTTGAGCCCACCTGGGCCGGGCGACACAGCAGAGCTCCCAGAAAATCCCCGTTTCATCTCGACCTTTTTCAGCTCCTTCTCCAGGGCCAATACTTCCTCGTTAATGTTGTTGATGGAGTCGATCGCGGCAGATCTCTTCGAGGCAGATGCCGATGGAGGCAAAACCCCTCCACGAGGTTGGGTAGGCTTCTGGCCGGTCGACGGCCCGTTGTTTCCGAGAGCGGCCAGACTCTCATCCAAAGCAACAAGGTGTGGGTTCCTCTCTCTCACGGGGGAGTTATCGGGTCCACCACGGGGTAGCCCATATTGATTCGATCGAGACGTTGGAGACGCTGTCTGAGATTTACTGGGATTCCACGAGGGCTGCGCAGAAGAGGCAGACGTGGGGGGAGTCGAGTTAGGATTCGAGAACGATAGGTAGCTTCCAAAGGCCGGATCGGCAGAAAAGGTTGAGTCGCCATCATTCGTGGGTCGCTGGGCTGCGAATGGCACACCCCCGTACGGATTATGCTGCTGCTGCTGCTGCTGTTGGTGCTGGTGTTGAGGCGGAAGGCGAGCTGAAGGGCGCGAGGCTGGTGACGAGCCAGTGGCCAACCTTCCGGCCCGTGAGCTGGGTGAGAGTGGCGAACCCGAGACCGCAGTGCTGTCAAGCTCCTTAAGTAGCGAGTCGAGGTCGTTCATGGCAGCAAAATCTTCTCATCCGTCCGCAAACGACATTACCAGCCAATATTACACGATTATGAAAAAACGAAGACGACATGTGTTCGTTTGCCGCGGAATTCGCGAAGAGCACGAAGCGAAGGAATTGAGTCCAAACTTGACGTAGAACAGCTGCATTAACCAATAATTACAAGATTGACCCCGACACTAGGGGAAAGAGACGTTAACGTATCGTTAGGTTGCAACGGCGAAAGTGGGGGATATGTGACAGTCCGTCAACTCTCGGACGGTCTGTGTGATCTATCTGCTTGACTTCCTCAACCGGTCAAGGTCCAGCAGTAGCTGGACGGCGCCAAGAGAGTAGACTACAATCATTTATTTGCAGCAGATTAATGAAACAAAATCGAGTGCGCTAATAGATGGAACAGCGGCACCAGTCAATAAATACAAGGTGGGGGGAGGGGTGAGAGAGGGAGCGCGCGAGAGAGCGAGAGGGATGTCAATTGGGGTCGGAACGAAGCATCCATATGTGCTGGAGGTGGCCTTGAGATCCAGCTAGACACAAAGGACAAGGTGGCTTGGAGTCGACTGCCATCGCCAGTGGTGCGAAAGCTTCCACATGATCCGCGGGCGAGGGCCCTGCAGCGGGCCAATCGCAATCATCGCTCGGTCTTCCGCGCTTCTATGAATTAAGTGTCACGTAAAGGAGAGGAACACACTCGGTCAGATATGCAAGAAGGTGCAGGATGTCTGTCATGCACATACAGGGAGATGGCAGAGCACATCGGCGTCACGAATCGCCTCGGCGTCGATATGGTGATGCGTCCGTTGCCTCTTTCTTTTATCAGCCGCTGACACGCCTGCGGGGGTGGGAGCAGTCGCAGACTCGCACCAGCCAGCTGCTGCGGACGACGGTGACGTATTTGGAGCCAACAAGCGAGACTGGTGAAGCGGATCGGCAAACATCGTAGCACCAGATGCAGGCGATCCAAAGCGAGCTAAAGTGCGAACGATGGAGGAGGCTGCGGCGTCGGCGTGCTGTGGGCCCTCCCAGGCGGCATACGAAAGAGCGCATTCGCCGGGCGACATGGGAATGACAGGGCCAGGAGTGGCGGGAGAAGCAAGAAGCACCACCATTGGAGGGGGCGGCGGCAGAGGCACGCCGCCGCAGAGGGACATGAAGGAATCGCCATGCTCGTGGCGGCCCCCCTCTGGCGCGAGGCGGCGGAATGAGCCGTAGGGGGATGCAGCAGCGACCATGACGGCTCCGTGGCTGGTGTTCATGTTGGCAGGTAGAGGGCCCTTCCGGCAAGATTTCGCGGACGTGTATGCTGATGAAGGCGGTTGCGGACAAATCCACCACCCTTCCAGAAGAGGCGGCGGGGGTCCTACCCCCCACCTCTCATTCCCCCCCCCAAAAATAGAATCCTGGTCGCTGTGGGGCCAGGCCGCAACTCACACGCATTGCAAATCTGAGGCCTACGTCTCCGAGTCTTGTTGGAGGTGCGAAGGCGATAGCGAGAGAGGGCATACTGTAAGAGATCCCCCTCCCCGGCCGTCCAAGCGCCCCAGGCACGCGACAGTCATTGACACGCAACAGCAGCAGCAGTAGCTCACCTTCCTCCCCACACCAGCACTTGTGAGATAGCGCAGCTCCATCAAGGCGTACCTGACGCCTCTCCGCTGCAGACTCAGCAATCTTCAGCGCGGGAACCGTGAAATCTCCCTGAAAGTTCGAGAGGAGGATTGACTAGTGGAGCTGACAGGTAGCTGTCGAGCTGTTGCTCGCTCGCGACCTCTAATTATTGAGCGCTATTCCTTGCAGCAAACTCTTCGGCCTCATAGCGCACAACACCCATACGAAACTCCTCATCACGCACCCCTCAATACCAACATGGCCACGCCGGCAGCTGATGTCTCGGGGTCCGAGTTCCAGGTACTACCGACCAATGCGGCAGTCAAAATCACCGGGGTTCATGAGAGTTTGTTGCAAGAGTGCGAGAAGGACATTATCTGGTACCGAGAGAACTTTTTTGGAAAAGGTCGGAAAGATGGGATTTAGCTCCGTCCCTCCTCGCGCCCTTTACACCTGAATAATGCCGGGATCAGCACCAACATTAAATAACTATGCTCTTTTCTGCGGTTTTGGATAAGCTCACAAAAACTACCTCGCCGTCGAGTCGTCTCAGGGGCCACTCGCGATCTCGGTGATCTTCGACGATGGCACGTACAAGGTGCTTGTGCGAACGTCGAACGGGTCCGAGCGGCAGACAGTCAACAAGTCTGCGGTCGCGGTACCGTGGTGGCGGCGCGTGATTGGGGCCGGAGTGGGACTGCCCCAGTTGCTGTCGGCGGTGTCGCCGTCTCTGCCGGCAAGGTCGCTACGGCTGTCGCGGGACCTGAGCGTGCCCAGCGAACTGCTAGCGATGGAGGAGCGGCAGGTGATTCGAAGCTACAAGTTTGGGTTGGCGTACATTGGGAGCCAACAGAGCTCGGAAGCGGACCTGTTCGCTAACACGCACGGTCAGTCAAAAAGCGCTTGTTGGGTTCTTTCAATGACGTGACAATGTGCCGATATTTATATGCTATGATACATCTTTTCCAGAGAACACTTCGCCAGCGTTTCGGCAATTTCAAGACTTTCTGGGGGAGATCATCGAACTCAAGGGCTGGAAAGGATACCGAGCAGGATTGGATGTGACAAACAGTTTAGTGCTTCACGTCTGCATGTCGATTACTAAATGCAGCGAAAAAATTTTCTTGTGAGGCCAGGCTGCAACACGGGCACCAACTCGCTCTATACCAAATGGCAGGGCTATGAGATTATGTTCCACGTCGCCACATTCCTACCCTTCAACGACAAAGACAAACAGCAGGTCAGCAGCTCGCAGATTCATGCCGCATCTTTCTCACTGATCTCTCCGTCTTTTGTGGGTCCCGCAGCTGGAGCGAAAGCGTCACATTGGGAATGACATTGTCGTGGTGATCTTCAGCGAGTCGGACCGGCCGTTTAAGCTGGGGACGATCACGTCGCAGCAAAATCACGTAATCGCCATCGTTCAACCGATTGATGGTGAAAAGTATCGGTGCGTGTCGCTTCCTGCATGGAATAACCTTTCCAATGCTACACCCTCCCATCCCTCAATCTCTCGACATAAATCCCCCCCTCTCCAACTCCAACATCATCTACACATCGTCTCATTATAATGTGCTCACTATTCCGATCACTTCCACCTTCATCCACCCCAAAGGCTGACGATGGCAGCCAAGTCTGGTGTACCTCAGTTCACTCCCGAACTGCCAGAACCGACCACATTCGGGCGTGACCCTGTGTCACGCGATTTCTTACTACACAAGTTGGTGAATGGTGAGCGCGCCTCGTACCGGTCACCATCGTTCGCACCAAAGATCGCCCGGACGCGCGGTGTGCTGCTCCACGACGTCGCTTCCAAGCATTGACGAGGAGGGTGTTTTCGTATTTTTTTCTCCCTTAATTTTTTTTGGAAGCGTGCGGTCGAATGCGGTGGTTGGCAGCTGCGGCGCGAAAAGTGGAGAAGACAGGGACGTTGGAGGGAGCAAGGGGCAAGGGACCAAACTCAGTGAGTTTGTGACTTCAGAAAAGATACCTCATTAGGCACGAATGACAGCGTTTTTGCTGATGCCATCCACCGTCAATTTGCAAATGAGGCAGTCGAGAAAATAATGCCGACAGCTTTAAACTTGTCCCCCTCGGTTTGCCGTAGGCTTGAATGCATATCTTGATTCACAAATCATTGACATTGTTTCGGCTTCATTAACTTGGGACGTGTTCGATGTGTGTTCCAGAACATGCCCATGACAATTCTAGTATTAGCCACACGCCACTGTCAAGCGGCGTCTCCATCCCGTCATCTGCACCTTCCTTTCCTTCCTTTTCCCTTCCCTCCACCACTCCCTCAGCTTCATTACACCCCAGGCGCAAACATCTCTTTGTTTTACGTCAGAGAGGTCTCCGAAGGTGCCGGCTTTCCAGTCCTTGAAGGTACGCCACGGTCAGCCAGAGGAGGAAAGCACCGTTGACTCGATCGCAACGTTCACCAGTCTTACGGACAGACAGGAGGGATAGTAAAATCGTCGTAGAAGGCGAGGATATCTTGCCGCAGATCGGGGCACGATGAGTGGGGTGGAGGACAATATCGTCCACTTTCTCGAGGAGCATGTGCTCTTCAAGAACCTGGACAAGGCGTTCGTGCAGACGCTCGCATCGTCCATGCAAAGCAGGATCTACAACCCAAATGAGTACGTGATCCGCAAGGGTGGAATCGGAAAGGCCATGTTCTTCATCCAAAGAGGCGAGGTTCAGGTCATCTCTGAAGACGGTACGGTTTCGTGCGCGGGCGGGATTGGGAATTTGCTGACCGCCGTTTCGAACTTATAGAGGAGACCATACTGAACACGATGGGCGAACAGTCATTCTTTGGCGAGATTGGTGTTCTATTCTCAGTCCCAAGGTATGAACCATATCCCATGCAACTTTACCTCGCTTTACCGCTTCCTCTAACCCCTGCCATCGTATACCCACAATAACTCACTTTCTAACAACAACATCGCAGAACGGCTTCCTG
>JADGKE010003250.1:1327-11344 GCA_026954515.1 Cladochytrium tenue
TTTTTTCCCACTATTGTTGCTTGTAAATGTGGCCCTAAATGGGTTATTTTGACCCCCTTTTGGGTGGGGTACAATGGGTTTGGCCCCCCACACCCCCCTCCCCCCCCCCCCCCCCCCAATAGTTGGTAGGAATGTTTGAATCTTCTTCGCAGAATCTTTAGGTGTATAAGGAACCGGAAGGGAGGTTGGTCACAGTGGAATTAGAATACAAAGGCAAAATATGATGAGTGCTTCTCCTGTTGTAAGCGAGTCCATTTAATGCACCTCACTCTCGTGCTTTCAAAGCGCCACAAAGCATCTGGATACCCATAGGTTTACTTTTCTTCAGGATGGGTTTATACGTAGGTTTTTTGTCAGCGAAAAGCAACGAGTGCACACCCGCAGCAAGGCCTACTACCACACCATTCCGACTCAAGCAAGACGGTTCTTCAGCGGCTCCCCGGCGAGCCACCGGGCCAGCTCCTCGGTCTGCTCGCGGTACCAGGCGCGAATGGTCGGCCCGCTGACGTAGCCCATGTGCGGGCTGAGCACGACAGCGGCGCCCCAGTCGGGTGAGCGCCACGGGCTGTCCGGCTGCAGTGGCTCCTCCCAGAACACGTCGAGGGCCGCAGCGCCTAGTGCCCGCCGACGTAGTGCGTCCAGCAGCGCGGCCTCGTCCACCAGCCCGGCGCGAGCCGTGTTGACTAGGATGGCGTCCGGCCGCATCAACGCCAGCTCGCGCGCGCCAATCACGCCACGCGTCGACGCTGACAGCACGAGGTGCAGCGACACCACGTCCGCCGACGCAAACACGGTGTCCTTATCTACAGCCGTGAACGTGCCCGACGCCAACCCTGCCGCCGCCGCCGCCGCGTCCGCTCGTGCCTGTGTCAGATTCGGGCTCCAGCACAGTACTCGCATGCCCAGCGCCTGCACGCACATGCGCGCAAACGCCGCCCCAAGCCGCCCGAGCCCTACCACACCAAGCGTGCGGCCCGCCAGAGGCGTCATCACGCCGCTTTGCCACGCCGGTGCCGCCGCCTGCTCGCCGCCGTTGCCACCGCCAGCTGGAGCAACGACCCGTCGGGCGTCGACTCCTAGCCGTGACGCCGCCGCCAGCATCAGCGCCAGCGCGTGCTGCGCCGTAGTATCTGCAGCCGCGGGCGGGCCGGCGTCCGGCGTGCCGCGTGTGCCAGCCACTGCGACGCCGTGCTGCGCCAGCGCGTCCAGGTCCAGCGCAGCGTTGCGCATACCCGTTGTCAGAAGCAGCCGGAGACGGCCGCCGCTGCCGCTGCCGCCCTGCCCCGCAGCCAACGACGCCGCCAGCGCCGGTCCGACAGGCGTGCGCTCGCGCATCGTGCTGATCACGTCGAACTCGCCCAGCTGTGCCGCCAGCTGGTGGACGTCCGCGTCCGTGACGCCTGGCAATGGGGCGGTGAAGGATGTGACATCAACTCGGACGATCGATGGCGGGAGGCGAAGGCTTTCGGATCCACCGCTATTGTCGGAAGGAAAAGCGGCCTCGAAAGCAGCCCGGCCCAGACCCTGGTAGTCGTCCAGCACCGCGACGCGCAGCACCGGCCCTTCGGGTGCCGACGCCACCGCCCCTGCCGGCGGTGTCATTACAAATCAGCCTTCGGGAGAAAAAGCTTTTGAAAAAAGAAGACAAAGCAGGCTCCATCCGCCCCTGCAGACCTGCCTGCGTGCTGTTTCATGAGGCTGCTAAAAGCTTCATACAATCAAAGCAGCTCGCATATCTTTTGGCTGCAATCAAAGCTTCTTACTCTAATTTTTCATCTTCCCCCCAGCCCAATAGATTTGTTTGCACCTCAACACAAGTAAACAACTCTTCTCTTTTCCTTTCACGCCCTTTCAAGGATCCTGCAAACTGGTTCACTAGTTTTATCATTTCCTAACACAGTGAATCCATATGATTTAGACTCTCGTAGTCTTGATGTGGCCCACCACCACCAACTACATTACCACTGTTTGATCCTTGGCTCAGGATGCCAGCCAATGTTGCCAGCCTCATTTGCCAACAGCAACCTACTTGACAACATCACTTGAGTAACTCATCCTCACAAGCTCACTCTGGTTGTACCCATCAATATCGAACCCCCTTATATTTGATCCCAGTATCTTAACATTTAGAGTTGTTCTGTAAATTACAAACCAAAGCGCCTGTTTACTTGACTCAAAAACTTTAATACTTATTTTTGATGGATACAAGTCTCCAAAGTATGGAAATCGGACCCAGTAATGATAGAGTCTGTTTTAAACAGCAAGGGAGCCCAGAATGAAGGCACGAAGTAATCTAACGGCGGAGGAAGCAGAAAAGAGAGCCGAGACACCGGGGATGCTGCTGAAGCAGAAAACTAAAAAAGGGCCTGAGCAGCCTTAGTCCATTCTCCTTCGAATCGCTCCATCGCTGCACGTTCCAGGAATACGATCACCTCAAGTCCGTCACGCTGGCACGCTGGCGTCGCCTCGATGAACACAGCCAGCCCGTCGCACACCGGCAGCGTCGGCACGTCCGCGTACGCTGGCGGCCCGCTGCCAAAATCCACGGAGGTGGCCCCGAGCCGTGCGTGCGACGTAAACATCAGGTCCGGACCGAGGAAAAAGTCGGTCGACACTCCAACCGCTGACTGCCCGCGCGAGGCCACGAAGCCGACTGCGTCACGGAGGAACGCCGGATCGCGGGTGTGCGCGATGGCGGCGCGGAGGCGGCGCGCGATCGCACGCAGCGCGCCCACCGACACGCCGGCAGCCGCCGCTCCGCCGTCGTCTTCAGCGTGGTCGCCGGCAGGGACGTCCGGCACCGCAGCAATTTCGTCGGCCTCGGCGTGCGCGAGGGCGTTGAAGACGACGTTGCCGACGTAGCCGAGCGGCAGCGGCGGGTCAAAGTACTGGCGGGCGTCGACGCCTGTGGTGAAGCGCACGCGGAGGCCGTGACCACGAGCGCGCGACATCAGTACCACCAGCAGCGCCGTCAGCGCGTCCGTTGAGCTAACACGCATGCCGCTATCCGTGCGTTCACCGTCACTGGGCGGACTGCCACCCGCCAGCGCTTTGAGCCGCTGCAGTGCAGATGTCGGTACATGAAATGCTCGCTGCCTCGTTTCCGGAAGTTGTAGAGGAGGCGCTCCGGCCGGAGTCGATTGCGGCGGCTTTGGTGGCATGACGCGGAACTCGGGATGATCGAAGACAGGCGCAAACGAGGCTATCGGAATCGCAGGATCAAGCAGGCGGCGATCGATACACGGCACAACTTCCTGTGCATCGTGGACGCCACGGTAGTGTTCACCCCACCGCTGCATAAAGGTGTAGAAGCCGCGGCCGTCAAACAGCGCGTGGGCGCTGTCGAAGCCAATAGCCAGACCGCCGTCAGCAAGAATTGAGCATTTGACCGCAAGCGGCGGGCCGGTGATGCCGCGGCGTGCACCCACTGGCATCAATTGCTCTCCCGGCAGCGTACGCAGTACTGTGGCGGCATCCAGCAAGCATGCGGGGTCGGAATAAAACGGTGGATGTCCTGGTCCTTCGCTGTCGCCATCGCCGCCGGGGCCGATATCAGAGGCGATGGATGGAAGGAGGCACACGGCGCCGTCGGTGGGATCAATCCGCAGGCCCGGGGCCAACAAGAAGGGGAAGTCGCACTGCACTGCAAGGCGGAAGGAGCGGTGGAGCGCGTGCAGGTCGAACTGGGGCAGCGTCGCCGCCGGTGGAGCGAAGACGAATAGCATGGTCAGGCCGATGTTTGCCATTACGGCATCCATGGGTGACAGCCGTAGCTGGGTCGGCGTGGCGGCAGCCGCAACCAGTGGGTCAGGCGCCTCGAGAGGTGTCACCGACATCGTTGAAGTTTAGTTCCGACGGTGGTGGGCTTTACAAGCGAACAGCTAAGCCAGCAATTAGCGGGCGACGCAATCATGGCTGGTGCGTGCGCCACCGCTTCTTATTTTCCATTTCAGCCAGAGAAAAGCTTAGCCTCGACTTGGCCCCATTCCGAGTGCTTGCTCACCTGCTCACCACACCAGTCAACATGCACGCACTGTGAGTCTGTGCACTAGGCCTGCTGAAACTGAAAAAAGGCTACACGAAAGATCAATGCCGGCCTGATGGACCCCATTGGTCAGTGCTCAACAATTCTTCTAGGAGTTACAGCTGTGGTGGCGATGGTATGGTGTCTTAGAGGTGCGAGGGACGAAACTCCACAGTACTTTTCTGAGGCAAAAAAAATGGCAGGACGATTCCATCAAGAAGAATCCAAAAGCTTGCCTGGCACAGTTTTCAGTCAAGGAAGCGATTTCTGATGCTCCACAGAAAGAAACCCCTTCCCCCTGTTCAAGTATGTGACAAAATGGACTGTGCAATTTTGTTAGGCACCTTCCATGTTTTGTCTGGTTGGGCCTGGTAGCGAAGTCATCCGCTTGGACGAAGCAACGGGAGAGCCTGCCGGCGTCGACGGCGACTACGAAGGCGATGGCGGCGACGGCGTGGCGGCTCGCGACTCGCAGCACGGCTATTCTCAGCAGAGGGGGCACCGGCGGCGGCTGCTGCTCGGGCGCGGCCGGACGCCCGGCGTCGATGGCCGCCGGTGCAGCCGCGACCAGGTCGAGATCATCTTCTATGTGGGAGCGGGCGCGGACGGCAGCCGCATCCTGCTGACCCAGCTCGGTGCAAACAGCTCCTATGTTCTCAGGGACGACGGTATCCCTCAAATCATGACGCGGAACCACGCGTACTCATTGCGCGAGGGGCATTCGTTCTTTCTGGTGAGGATCTTTTCTTTATCTGGACTTTGCTTAAGGACGTGAAGGCTGTAAGCTTTGGCAAGGGTGGAATCATTCCCGGTTGCTAAAGATGGGTCTGATGCGGCTCAAAGCTTGAAGCGGAGTACCAGTTCACAGTAAAAAAGACAGCGTCATCAATTGCCGACGCCAAGGTTGATTCTTCAGTGAGCATGTATTTTCGCCAGCAGCCGCCAGAGCAAACACACGTCCCAGTTCGCATTACTGGTATGTCAGCTGGCTCAAGACAAGACGAGGAGGCGGCGAAAAGGCCTTGCAAGTTTGGCGCATCTTGCTACCGGAAGAATCCGGAGCACCTTGCCGAGTTTTCACATCCTGGGAAGGATCCGGAGCCGGTTCGGGCACCTGAATCCTTCCCTACGGTAGTGGAAAGCCCAGCCTCTATGGACCCGAGAAAAGGTAACAATAAAAACGATAAATATAGTGTGTTGGCTGATTCACTTCTGCGTGATCACTATTTCTTATTATTGCAGACGCTATGATTTTGAGTGAAGAGGTCGGCTATGTGATGCCCAATAAGAGGCAAAGGGTTCTTTCGGAAGAGGATGACACCCTTGATATTGATGAAATTTCTCAATATCAGGAGACCCAGATAGAACCCAGCGCCTCGATAAACAGCTTGGGAAGTTTTTCCGGCATGAACCAGTTTGGCGACGACGAAATCAAGGCCTCGCTCGTTTTTCCATCATTGTCAACTTTCGAAGGAAGCATTCGACCCCAAGCTGCTGCATCATGCCTTGGGGAGGTATGTTTTCAGGGCAAACTTCACCGTGGCTGATGCTCTCAAGGTGATTAAAAGCCAACTGGCAGAAATAATAGATCTTCCTGTTCGACTCATCTTGACCGATCCGGATCCAGTTGTTGTTGAAGCCTACAAAAATGTTGGTATTCTCGCTTTGCGCGAATATTCTTTCTTATTTCGTAGGATCCCACACTGAGAAAAGAATCAAGATTTTTGGCTCAGACATCTGAAATGATTGTCGACGTCGAAGCAAGTAAACAATCACAGCAGCTGTGTATTGCATGTGAGACGAACTGGCGGAGAAAGGCTTGTAAGTTATTGCTTCTGCCACACTCCTATGACGGGATTTTAACTAAGGTTCTCTTCTTCAGCTGCGATGAGGTCTTCCCGCCAGGTATTTGAAGCTGGGGGGGCGGAGATGGCAAAGGCTCTTGCGGAAAAGTACTCTACCCCGTCCAAGGTTCCAAATTGCATTCGCCACGATGACTGAGCATTTTAGGTCGGCGACATCATTTCTATCGAAGTCCCGGACACGTCGGTTCTTCAAGCACTTGGTTATCGTCACGCCATATGCGTTGTTAGTCCGAACATGAAGTCCGTACTATCGTGTTATTTTTCGCTGACAGTGCGCAGTCCCAACCGTCCAGATCCGATATCGCATGAATCTCGGGCCCTTGAAATATTAAAGGAGTGCTACGTAGGAATGCTCAGGGAGTTCCTCCGCCTCTCTGGCTTTAAGCCGTCCGAACCGCTGCCCAAATTGAAATCCGAGAAGCCAGCGCATACTTTAAACGCATGTGAGTCAAATTTTGTACACCTTCGGAATCAACCTTTAACCTGGTGCAGTTCAACTACTTATGGCAAGCAGCCGTGCATCAGCAGGATCTTCATCAGTTTCAGCCAAGCCAGTGCCGACACAACACAGTGGATTTGGACCGAGTCCAGGAGGGGGCAAATGGGATAGTGCGCTTCTCAAGTATGTCAAAGAACCAGAATCAATTTCGTCGTCGGTTGTTATCAAATATACAGCAAAAGTTGTTGTTGTTCACGATGCGTATCCGAAGGTAAGACAATCGAATTTGCTGCATTAGTAATCCAGCACCCAGGCGAGGTACCATTTTTTAGTCCTTCCGAGAAGCCCAATCGATAACATTCGGGAGCTTAAACCGGAGCATATCGATTTGCTGGATGTTATGAAGACCGAGGCAGATGTGCTGGTCAAAAGGTACTATGCATTTTCTGATTGACACTGATGTTGTCACAGATACCCAGACGCCTCCTTCATGATGGGATTTCATTCTGTTCCATCAATGAGACAACTACATATGCACGTGTTGTCTGACGATCTGGATTCAGTGACATTGAAAAACAAACGCCACTGGAACTCCTTTACTACAACATTCTTTGTCCCCTTCACTGAAGTATACACCTCATTAAAGGCCGGAATGATGCTTGATGTAAGGCCTCGGTTGTCTTGCTATTTGATCGGTTCTAATTTCGTACCACCTCACAGTTTGACGAGACAGAACGGGAGGCTCTGCTAAAACGCCCAATGCACTGCCACAAATGTGGAGCCGAACTGAAGAATATGCCCGAGGTCAAGGAGCATATAGGAATGCATTTGCGGAACCGCCCTTCATCATTCACTTTTTAAGCTTCTAGCATGGGTTGTCACAATAGAAAAAAGAATGGCGCGAAAGAAAAGACAGTGATCATTGGCGCTTGGGTTGCTTATTTCTCGTTTTCTTTTTTTCGTTCTTGTCCTGGTCGCGAGCCCATTCGACGAGCCGCCAAGAATACCAAGCACCATAGGATCGATATGGTGCCCAAGCTTTGCCCCATTCGTGCATCTGCTCGGGCTTAAGGGAAAAGTCGGTGAGGAAGGACAAAAAAAAAATAGAGTTTTCTGGAATAGGATTTGTACCGTAGGAAGTTTTTTCGATTCCAGCTTGGAGTAAGGCGTGTTGGCAAAATGGATGGCCATTCCTTTTCGTACGCCAAGGTCTCCGGTTGGGAGCACGTCGACTCGCTTCAAGCCGAACATCAAGAACATGTGCGCGGTCCATTCCCCGATGCCCTTGACGCGGCAGAGCTCCTCGATGACCTCGGTGTCGGTCATGCGCCCGAGCCGCTCATCCGAGAGCGGCAGAGGTGTCGGCAAGTCCGCGTCGGTAGGTTCGAGCGGTGACGGCAGCTGCGGCGGCGGCGGCGGGAGGAACGCGGCCGCGAGTGATCGCAGGCTGTCGATCTTGCGGGCCGAAAGGCCGGCGGCGCGCAGCGCACGGTCATCGGCGGCCAGCACACGCTCGGGAGACGGGACGGCGGTGCCAACGGCGTCGACGGCGTCAACGGCGGCCAGCACGGCCAGCAGACGCGCGTGGATGGTGCGCGCCGCGGCGCCGGCTAGCTGCTGGTGAACAAGACTTGTGACCAGCTTCTGGAAGGCGCGGTCGCCGAATGGGGCTGAGCCACCGCCGGCTGTCGTCGTCGCCACAGAAGCGGCCCCACCCGCGCCAGCCAGGCCCGCAACCGCGCTGGGGGCACTGACGCTGACGCTGCCGCCGCCTTCGCCGCTCTCAGTCTCAGGGTCCTCGGCTTCGTCGTCGAAATGGGCGCGCGACTCGCCGACGCGCTCGAGCAACCGCACGAAGCGGGGGTCGCGAGATATCAGGTGCTCGCGCGCCGCGGCCCAGACCGCCCGTGAGTGTGTCGTGGCTGCCGGGATAGCATCAGGGCCTGTGAGTTTTGCGGCAGGCGGAGGGTGAGGCAGGCGAGGAGGCTTGAGAGGAGGCGCCTTCTTGGGCGTCACCGAGCGACGGCTTGCTCTCTTGGAGACGCCGCCTGCGCTCCCGGATGTAGAAGTGGTGATGCCGGAGGAGGCGGCAGCCGCGACAGTGCTGGCTACGAGGCGGCGTGCAGAGGCCGACGGTGGAGACGTAACCGCCGCCAAGGCTGCAGCTGCTGCAGCTGCCGCTGCCCTTGTGGTCCGTTGGCTGGTAGGCACCACGAAGACACTGTTGGCGGCGGCCCTTGTCAAGCGTGCCATGAGGAGCAATAAATTGGGCAAATTTTTTTCGTTTGTAAGTTTACTTAAACGATTTTTTGTATTTTGTTGTCACCGTCCGTCGATATCATAGTATCTCTACACTGCTGTAATGTGTAACCTCATTCCAAATCGTGGGCGTTCATTACCTCACTTTCTTGGATTTAGATTGATTGGAGGAATTTCACCTCCCATTAGGGTTTAGCTGGTATTGCTGATACTTCAAGTATCAAACCGGTATAATTTCGGTTGGCCGATCTGGTATGATACCTCACAAAATACTGAAGTACAAGGTCTCGAGCTTAGTCTTGGTAAGTATTGACATATCTGGTATGTATGACATTATCGCACAGTATCACACAACAATATGACCTTCAGCACTCATTGGTATGTACCACAGAACCGACTGGTTGTAGGATGGGGACCACCTCGTCACGGTATACCGACGTTTTAGTATTTTTTGGTATTTTCTGGTTGAGTACTGGTTCAATACCACCCAAAATGGACCAGAATGTACTGGTCAAACCCTACCATCCATCCCTTCAAAATGTTTCCCAGAGGTAAAAGTGCCGATTTTACATCACATGGCCCCAAAAGCAGCAGATTCTACAGCTTCTTGATGATGGTTGGTCTGGACAAGATATTGCCAAGCATAATCTTAGCGAATTAATGTTCATTGACATATTGTCAATAGACTTTAGGAGCAGCTTTCTACTGGCCTTCCTTTAGCTCGAAGCGCTGAACTGGTCAAATTAGCAGGAATTGGTGGGGATATAACGAATCTTTCCCGACAGGATTGAGGCGCCACAGAAGCTATTTTGCATCGTAGAAATTCATTAAGTCGATCTGACGCGCATCGTAGTCCGGATTTGCGGACAAGCGGAGTATATTTCGGTTGAGGTGTGGGGAAGAGGGTGGAGGTAGGGAGTCAACCAGGGTGAGCCGGTGATTGCCGTGGCTGTTTGCGAGTGTGTGTGTGAGTGTAGTGTATGTGTGTGAGTGTATATGAAAGCGTGTATCTGTGTGTACGTGTGTGCCTTTGCGTGTGTGCAAGTGAGTAGGCTAGGGAGTGAGCGTGTGGGTATTTGGTTGTGTTAAGGGGCCACTGAAAATAACGGTCAAGGGCGGCCTCTTTGATTCTTTTCGAGCAGCTGTCGGACCTTGAAACTGCAGGAAACAATGCAAGAGGCCGACAGGGACAGACGATCATGTTTGGTGCCACCCGCTCCCGCCACCCAACAAGCCACCTTCGCATGAGAAAGACACGCCGACAGAGGATGAGAATGAAAGAGAAAGAGAAAAAAAGATAAAGAGAGAGAGAAAGAGAGAGAGTGAAAGTTTGTGTGTGTGTGTGTGTGTGTGTATTTATTTATTTTTTTTTGATATTTATGTGATATAAACAACTCACAAGCAGTAAGAATAAATAAATGTATATATAA
>JADGKE010003251.1:0-17784 GCA_026954515.1 Cladochytrium tenue
GCCTGGCGGCACGCCGATGCCGTCGCTCCACCTCCCGCCGCTCGTTACCCACAGCCCTTGCGGCGTCCGCCGCCGGCCCCTCACAAGGATGCACTGGATCCGACGCTGGTACCTCACAAGTATGCACTGGATCCACTGCCGCCGCCGACAGATTCGACCGCGGTGGCACTTAGTTCACCGTCCGCCGATCCTTCGCTGCATCACGCACAGCAGGCAGTGCATCCGTCGTCTTCTGGGCTGTTGCCTTTACCTAGGCCTGTGGAGTCTGAACGTTTTGAGGTGGACTCATCTCATCAGCTGGCACCTGTTGCGCCTAAGCTCGCTCGTCGTGGGGTGAGTCGCCCAGCAAATGTCACCAAGAAGGCAGAATAATCATGATTGACACTAATCCCCTCCCTCAAGTTCTTCGACATGATTAGAAGCGGCTTCCAGAAGGTTCGTCATCGCTGATGCGGCCATTCTGACCTTGGTTGGTGTTTTTCTTCAGATAGGAGATGGTATAAAACATGTTGCAACAAAGGTATTGTTGGGAGCCTTTTAGTTATTTTCACCACTCATGAACTCAGATTGGCGAAGGAGTGAAGAACGTCGCTCAAAAGGTTGTATATCAGGCATGGAATAGCGGCAGCTTACGTTTTATGCAGGTCGTTACTGGCGTTAAAACTGCGGCTCAAGCGGTGAGGATGAGAGTCTCGATCATTCGTTTCTCATTATGAACTTAAGGTTGGAAATGGCATTAAAACAGCGGTCAATAAGGTAAAGAATTGTGCGAGTTGCCTTCTGGATTAACTTCCGATGGACCTGTGGTTAATTCAACAGGTCAAAGAAGTTGCTGTAAATGTACGTAGCATTTGAGCATTGGTTTTCTTGTTTACCGCAGTACACTGTCAATAGGTCGGAAACAAAGTCAAAGAAACAGCTGTTAAAGTTGTCAACAAAGTAAAGGAAACAGCAGTTAAAGTCGTCAACAAAGTGAAGGAGGTGGCTGTAAAGGTGAAATTGAAGGGAAAATGCTGTCGATGATTAACTTACCCTTTGCCTCAAAAATACTCTAGGCCGGCGAGGGTATAAAGACCGCGGCCAAAGTCGTGAGTACCAAAAATTTCCTTGAATATGTCATTTCTCACTTTTTGTACAGGTTTGGGACAAGGTACGAGTTAACTCCGACAACATGGAAAGATTAGATGTCCTCTGAGACCATTAATCAGTATGGAGGAGTTATCAAGACTGTCGGAAAAATTGCGACCAAAGTTGTTACTACCGTCGCAGCTAATGCAGCTGGTGCTGTCTTTGGACCTGAAGGTGCGTATTGTCTTGTGAATTTGGTGGTTGCTTTGGGAGAATCTCACACTAACATGCTTGTACACGCCAGCCAAAGCTGCGGTTGATGCAGGTATGACCTTTGTAGGGGATTTTGCCTGGGGCATGGTTGATGGCAAAAGTGCAAAAGGTATGATCAATACGCTTGTTGTAAGATTCTTAATTTGTTTTTGGGTTCATAGATGCTGCAATCGACGCTGGTATAAACGCTGGAGCGGCTGCTTTGGATGGCTTTGTTCCAGGGGCAGGTAAATTCAGAATCCTCCTCACCTCTCCTTCTTGCGCACTAATTACTGCTGTAAAAGGGAAACTCATCGGGGCCGCGAGGGCTGGGATCGGCTTTGCAACTAAGGCTGCCAGTGCGTTCATTTTGGTTCCCACATCCTAACTTCTGACTGGGTTTTCTTCCCTTGTTTCGGACACTGCTAAATTACAAACCGTAACTTGACAGCAAGTAAGATCTCCTGTTGCCGCATACCCATCCCACTTTTCAAGCTTTTCCATGCGCTTTGAGTTGCTCGGTAATTCTTACTCTTTGGTCAGCTGGAGCGAAGACATTCGCTGCCGCCCGGGCTGCCGGGAAAATAACAGGGAAAGGAAGCATTGGATCAATTGCAGGTTCGCGACCCTAAGTGCGACCTTTCTCGATTTTCTCACATTTTTTTTTCTTTTCGTTCATTGCACATATTGGTCAACAATGGTTCGCAGGAGGTATGCTGCGATTGAGATCGTGGTTGTATTAACTCATATTCGCTTCGCTTTATTTTAAGCTTTAAAGAATCCGTCGGCCCTGCGTACCGTGACAAAAACCATTGCCAAGAAGGCTGAGGTTTGGAGGGGCTTAACAAAGGCTGTGCCTGCTTCGCCAAAAGCCATTTCGCAACTAGCCCAGAACATGGCTAAGTCAAGCGCGAGGCAGCTGAAAGGCGGTTTGAAGAAGGCCGTATCGAAGGATGTCAAGTCTCAGATCAAGAAAGAGACGGCGCGCGAAGTCAAGTCCGCGGCCAAGAGCGCCGCTAACAACGCGCTTAATAGTATTATTAGCGGGCCTAACAACAACCAGGCTTCATCGGGAGCCGGAACTGACGGCGTCGGTGGAGTTGGCCCGGTGCCCATTGGTGGGACAGGTGCATCTCCCGCGGCCGCAGGTGGAGCTCCCGGGGTTGTGGGCAACGCAGGCCCTCCTCAGGCAGCTGCCAACGCCGGGGATGGAGGAATTCAGCCACAGTCGGCTCCCTCAGAAAGCGTACCAGCCACCGGACAACCACCAGTGATTGCGAGTGGAGGCTCACCAGCTGCAGCTCAACCACCATCACCTCCCGCAGAAAGCGCATCAACCACCGGGCAAACACCGGCGACTGCAGCTGGAAGCTCACCGGCCGCAGCTCAACCGCCATCGGTCGCCGCCGGAAGCCCACCAGCAACCGGACAACCACCGGCGGCTCCCCCTAGCCCGCCGGCTGCCGGACAACCACCAGCGCAGGGACAGGCTGGAGTTCGCAGAAGAAGGAAAAGGCGAAAGCGAAGGAGACGGCGCCGCCGTAGGCGTCGGCGACGACATGCGCCGGCGCCGCCGGCGCCGCCGCAAGTGGGACTGACGTTTTAAACCTGATCGTCGTACGGTTCCTTTTTTTTTGGTCTCCTTCTGAAAACGCTGTGAAAATGCCGTACACATTTTTTTTTATTTCCCAATCCGTTCCACTTTCAGTACAAAGTTTTTTTTTGGCTCGTGATCTGAAATTGATTGGGCGAGCCCACATCGTTCAATTTAGGTTATGACGAAATAAATGTGCCTGTGCAGTGGTTGTGTCACCTCATGTTGAAGAACTATGCCGCACTTTAAACGGACAGGCCGGTAGAGACAAGGAGGCCCTCTGTCACTCCCGTTCGCCTTCCAGACACCTCCCAGTGCTCAGCCCTCAACAACGTGCCTCGCCGTCGCTAAATGGTTGTCTGGTGGAGGACGGCACGGCCACACTCGGAGCTAGCCGGCCGCACCGGGGGCGCCGGCGTCATTGCCGCTGCCGCCGCTGTTACGGCCGCCTTGGCCGCCGCCGCCGTCGTTGCTGAGCTGCTCTTACTGCTCCACCCCGATGCTATCGCCCGTTCGACCAGCCCCAACCTCGCCTGGAGGTGGTCCTTCTCCGACTCGAATGACGCGGGCCTTCTTTCTGCCGACCGGGACCATGAGCGATTGCAGTCACCATTGGAGGCGATTCCTCTGGCACTGCCGCCAAGCGGCGACCCAGAGGAGCTACCTTCGATTCGGCAGACGAAGCCAAGGTTGCCGGCACAGCCAGGACTCCCCCCTTCCTCGCCATCAAGTACCAGTTCACGGTCTTCCACAACAGCCCCCGAGTTTCAGCGTCTTGGTGGGCAGTCAGAGCAAGCGCCTGGGATACGAATGGCCGCGAAACTCAGTCGTCGCGGGGTAAGCCACAATGTCGTCCCTATGTGACAAGCGGGTTCGGGAAGCTTGTATTCGGAGTTTGAGAAAAGCGAGGCAAACCACAATAAGTAACAAGAAGCCGCGAAGATTTTTAGTTTTATAGGAAATATTGCAAAAAAGGTACGGGAAGATCAAAATGAGGTAATGGAGGACCGTTGACGCAGATGTTAGCTGACTTCAACTTAACAGACGGGAGATGACATTGCACATTGAGCTGCGCTTTGTCCTCGCTGATCCGTAAACAAACCTCTTCGTACTGGGTTTGTAACATTTCCAAATAGGTGGGATTCGTAGCGACTGAAGGAGGCGATCTCTTACCCAACTTTCGTTCACTCAGGTCGTCAATGGTGCCAAGTCTGCAGTCCAGACTGTAAGGCAGTCTCATTGAGAGATCTATCAAAATTAAAAATTTGTTACCGTGCGATTTGACGCGTTTGCGTACCTTGCACAGGTTGGAAATGGTATCAAAAACGCAGTCCAGAAGGTAGCGCACTCCTACCCCCCTCCCCCTTTATTTTAGATGAGCTGACCTCAGCGATTTAAGGTGAAAGAAGTTGCCGTAAATGTAAGCCAGCCGGAATCCGAGACCGAGATTCAATTTTGCCTCCGCAGGTCGGCAACAAAATCAAGGATGTGGCTGTGAATGTTGGGACCAAGATCAAGGACACTGCCGTAAAAATAGGCACCAAGATCAAAGTAACAGCCGTTAACGTAGGAAACAAAATCAAAGACGTGGCTGTAAAGGTGATGAGTGGAGCTTAGTTGTCGTTGCGGGTCCGTGGCATTGAGAAACCTACTTACTACTATCCTCTTTTGGTCTTCGCATAAATATCTTCCATCTTCGTGCCCAGGTTTGGGACAAGGTAGGAATGAAAGCCAGTGATGTAAATATGCTTTTTATTGTTTTTAATTGCGCTATTCAATAGTACGGAGGAGTAATCAAAACGGTTGGAAAGATCGCAACCAAGGTTGGAACAGCCGTCGCCTCCAACGCCGCTGGGCTCGTTTTTGGACCAGCCGGTGCGTAAGGATTAATGAATCGCCGAGCTGATCTCCTAAAATACAACTTATCCACACATATGTACTGCACTTCTCCCTTTCAGCAAAAGCTGCAGTGAATGCGGGTTTGACTTTTGTTGGCGATTTTGCCTGGAACATGGCGGATGGCAAAAGTGCCAAGGGTACGACCGAATTTCTTTTTTTTTTGCTTCTGCGACCAAAGACTCATTCTATATGGCCGTTAAAGATGCTGCAATTGATGCAGGCATAAACGCCGGTGCTGCAGCACTCGATTCGGTAGCTCCAGGAGCTGGTTTGTGTTGCACACTGCTTAGCTTCTTTGATTTAATCGTCATCTTTCTCCAGGAAAATTGATAGGGGCCGTAAAAACCGGCGTTGGGTTTGCTGCTAAGGCTACAAGTGCGTGTTTAATACCCTCATTGAGAAACTGAGCGATTATAATTAACTTCTGCACTAAACTCGGAACTGTCAATGGCAGCAAGTAAGGAGAACCTCTCCTTCCATCCACTCCGAACTAAAGACGCTCCTCCTAGCCGGCACAAAAGCCTTCGCTGCCGCCCGTGCTGCAGGAGCCATAACTGGTAAAGCAGGAATTGGGTCGATTGCAGGTTTGATACCATAATTTGATACAAGACATTCTTACTTCTCTGTTCACTCTTTTCGGCTAATTTTAGGGGGTGCGTTACTACCACCAAAGATCACATCTTTCATCGCTAATCCTTTCCCCTTGCTCTCCTCTAATAGCTCTGAAAAAACCATCGACCTTGCGTACGGCAGCGAGCAACATCGCCCAAAAGGCAGCAAACTGGAGGACTTTGGCAAAGTCATCGCTGCCGTCGCCCAAGGGTGTCACGCAGCTTGCCAGCACGATGGCGAAGGGAAGTCTCAAATCAAGTACCAGGCAGTTGAAGAAAGAAATCAAAAGCGGCATCAAGCGCGAGGTCAAGCGGGCGATCAGGCAACAAAAGAAGCAGCTGTTGAGCGAAGTGCAGTCCAGGGTGAAGAATGCCGCAGGAACCGCAGTGAACCGCGTATTTGCCTCGCGCTCGGCGCAAGGGCGGCGAAATAAGAAGAGGCAGAGGAGACGGAAACAGCGCCAGCAGCGTCTGCGTGCTATGCCATGACCACAGCCTCGACCGCAAGGGCGCGAGCAAAGGAAAAGAACAAGGCCCGGAAAATAATAAATCGGTGTCCAAATACTAGATTGCCGTGTAGTCGGTGCGTTGGCTTGGAACGTGCGTCATTGGGCCATAAGACAGGCTCTGTGCCTTCCTCACCAGTCGGTCGTGTCTGATTGTTAAGGTGGGACAAGGCTGTTCTTGTCAAGCCACGAGAACCCCCAATTTGGACATCAAACATAACAAGGAAGGGACAGGGCAGAGAAGCGAGAAACATTGACAGCGAAAGGGAGAGAGAGGGACAGAGAGAGTGTGTGAGTGTGAGTGAGTGAATGCGTTGGCTGAGGCACTCAGCAATATTGATCCTTTTAATTATATATTTTTGTCGGTTTTTTTTTGTGTGTGACAAGAGCTGCTGCTTACTGTAGCCAGCCAGCCAGCCGCTGTGTCCAAAGACACTCCCTCCACGGGAGCATGCGTCGTCATGGCTGGCCTCCTGGCGGCGTCGGCGGCGGCCGCGCCCGGACCGCGATCGCCGCCGCAGCCACTTTTGCCATCACTCTCGTCGCCGCTGTCGCCGCGATCGCCCTGATTCTCCGCCTCCGCCCAGCATCCGATCCTTCCAACAGCGCCCATTCCGCCGGTTCGGCTGATGGTGTCGGCGGCAGCTTCGCCCCATGGGCAGTGCGGAATGGGGACGAGATGGCGCCATCCCCTAGCATTCACCACCCCGCCTGGTCACCGTCCATACACAGCGCTTTTCGCTGGCTTGGCCTACCGCTGCCAAATCCTCCGACACCGCAACCGTTTCTCAATCACGACAGTGAGGCAGCCATACCCGAACCCGTCCCAGCCGCCTCCGATGCGCGACCTCCAGAAGGCTCGGCTGCTTCGCACTCACCGAAGTCAACGATGAAGGATGTGAGCAATGCATCCACAGCTGAAATTGAACCAAGTCTCCACGAGGCTCCCAAGCTTTCTCGAAGAGGGGTAAGTGACAGCGGCCTTCGTATCCTGGAGTTCGTTTGCGATTTGTTAAAACGTGTTCGGAAAAAGTTTCTGGATTTCTTTCGGAACCTTGGAAACAAGATCAAAAGCGGTTTCCAGAGCCTCGGACAAAAGATAAAAAGCGGCTTCCAGAGCTTCGGAAACAAGGTTAAAAGCGGCTTCCAAAACTTGGGGGCCAAGATAAAAAGCGGCTTTCAGAAGGTATATTTGCACCGTGGCTGAACTGCGATTCACGAGTCTTGTTTCCGTTAGGTTGGCGAAGGGATTAAATTTGTCGCTCGGAAGGTGAGGATCGCTCGGTGCTTAAAACAGTGTATGGCAGTGCTGAATTATTTCCCCGTCGTTGCAAGATTGGAGAAGGAGTAAAAACTGCTGCTCAACGGGTTAGATCCTCATCGTTTGACGTATATTAAAGCACTATCCACGTTCAGATTGCTAGTGGAGTCAAAAAGGCAGTGCAAGTGGTATGATCATCAGCTACAGGGCCCTATCCATAACCTTATCATGGTCTTCTAACATTCATCATTTAGGTTGGTAACGGAATCAAAACCGCAGCGATGAAGGCAAGACTTGGACTTGTTATAAGCGCTCTTAGCTAATAATTTTCGCATTCGTCTTATCGCAGGTCAAGGATTTCGCCATAAATGTAAGACCTTATAAGTTTTGAGGTTCGTTCTTATTCCGCGTAGGCCGGCAAGAAAATCAAGGAAGTCGCGATTAAGGTAACAGAAATTAAAAATCGACAGATCTACAGCAATAATTGTGTTCAGGTCGGAAACGGTATCAAAAATGCCGCCAAAGTGGTAAATATATATGTCCTTGTATACCTTTCTCTAGATTTCCCTCTTCAATTTTCTCTCATCAACCCTTTCCATATCTAACAATCTTCTTAGGTGTGGAACAAGGTTAGTGTCCAGATGTGTATGGGAGTTTTGCTCATTGAGATAGGTCGGAGGAGTAATCAAGACAGTCGGAAAGATTGCCACGAAAGTTGTGACCGCAGTGGCTTCCAACGTAGCAGGTGTATTTTTTGGGCCAGCAGGTTTGTATCTCGAAAAAATACTCACTGCTGATAACGTACTGACGTACCTGTGTGTCCTTGTTGACTTCTAAATGAACGCTTTGTATTCAATAGCCAAGGCTGCCGTGGGTGCGGGTCTGACCTTCGTCACTGATTTGGCGTGGAATAAGATTGACGGCCAGAGCACGAAAGGCACGAGCGAACTCGTCTAAGCGTTTAAATTACTGAAAAATTATCCAGATGCCGTAAAAAATGCCGGGTTTAGCGCTCTCGGGGCCTTGGCTGATGGATTCGTCCCCGGTATCGGAGGTACGGCATTGCTACAAGATTAGCGCACTACTCGATCTCTTATTTGTATTTGGATGATTTGCCACAAATCAGGAAAACTCGTTGGAATGGCGACATCAAAACTTGCTGGGGTGGCGACAAAGGCTGCGGCTGGCTTCGCAACAAAAGCTGCAAGTAAGTCAATCACGATTCCTTCCCTGATTATCACCCCATCACTTGATACGTCCGATTAACCGCGTTATTCCGATTTCGCTTGGTTGCCCACACACACACACACACTGTCTCTCTCCATCTCTCTCTGGCTGATGCTCTCTACTCTCGTCTTCTTTGCACAATAATTTACCTGTAGCACGTGAGTGTATTTCTTCACAACGTTATGTCTTAATGTTGAGCATAGGTGGAGCAGCTAAATTCGCCGCCGCCCGGGTAACGAGAGCCATTGTTGGAAAATCAAAGATCGGCTCGATTGCTGGTATGTCCCCTATATCGAGCTTGCGATTGTTAACGACCGTCTATGTATTTACCGTATATAATGAAGGTGGTAAGTACTATATTTATATTCGCCCTCGCTTTCTTGGTATATCAACTCGATAATCATACTTCTTTCGGTAGCACTCAAGCCCATTCGTACTGTGGCGAGTAATATAGCAAAAAAAGCCGCGAATTGGAGAGCTCTGACGAAGACTCGGCTGCCAATGTCTCCCAAAGGAGTTCTACGCCTGGCAAAGGGAACTGCAAAAGGCACGGTGAAGTCTCAGGTCCAGAGGCAGACTAAAGGCAGTGTACGGAGTATCGTCAAGAAAGAGCTTCGAGCAGAACTCGGCCGACAGAAAGGGGAAATAAAACGATACGCCAAGAGCCAAGTTAAAGCTGCGGGCAACAGATTTGTGAACGGCCGAATTAATAACCGGAATGTTGCTCAGCCACCATCAGCAAATGGCAATAATGGAGTCGGTGCCAGAAAACCTCCAAATGCAGTTGGTGCGCCATCAATTCGAGCAGCGCTTGCGGCGGGTGGTGCGATTGCAGCCGGAGGAGGAGCTCTGGCTGCAGCTGCGCTTGCTCGCTCCTCCGGTCAAGGGGGATCCAAAACATTCCGCGGCCCGCCTGTCAGACCTCGACCGCCAAATCGCAACCTTCGTGGTATACCAGCACCTGCAAGTAGCCGTGCAAGAGGCGGTGCAAGAGGCGGTGCAAGAGGCGGTGCAAGCGGCGGCGGAAGCGGCGGCGGAAGCGGCGCTGCGGTACCAGCCAATGGCGGCGGCCCAAGTACTCCTCCTCCTACAAACGGCGACGGAAATAATGCGCCTGCCGCTGCTCCTCCACCGTCTGCGGATGGCGCTACTGGTGCTAGTGCAATCCCTCCGTCGCCTCCACCGTCTGCGGATGGCGCTACTGGTGCTGATGCAATCCCTCCGTCGCCGGTCAGCGACGGTGGTCAGCCTGCACCGGTACCTCCCGGTGAAGTTAGTTCGCCATCGCAGGCGACGGATAACAGTGCCAACCCGCCTTCACCACCTTCGCCGCCACCACCCGCTGATGTTGTTGGCTCGACGACACCGACGGAAAATACTGTTGTGCCTCCTGCGCCCCCACCCGATGTCGGGTCCCCGTCACCAGCGGCGGACAGTGGTGTTGGAGCCGACGCACCTCCGACACCTCCGACACCTCCTTCACCTCCGACGCCTCCGAACGCCGCCCCAGCTGACGGTGTATCTGGAGACACAACTGGCGGCGTGCCTGTTGCCCAGGCGGATGCCGTACAGGCCCCGGCTCCCGCGCCGCCGAACAGTGGCGACACTCAGCCAGCGGTCGCGGGGGCAGCGGTTGGGGCATTGCCAGCGACAGCTGGAGGAGGCGTCGACTCGAGCCAGACAAGCCCTGCGGGCGCGGCCAAGCCGCCGCCTTCCCGGAAAGCTAAGGGCAAGCGACGACGCCGCCACCGCCGGCGAAAGCGCCACCGGCGCAAGCGACGACCACCGCCGCCGCCACTGCCACCGCCATCTCCTCCTCCAAACACTTAGGAGGAATCGTGATGCGCCCAGGGTGTATGTAGTTTTGGATATCTGCTTTATTGCTCAAATAGACCCATCTTGTGGTTCGAATAATTTTGTGTGATGACGAGGAGTCTGTGGCGGGTGCTTGTCGATTTTTCAGCACAATGCTCGTGCATAACACAAATGTGTCTTTTTTCGGTCCTGTTTTGTGCAGGCGGCCAGAACCTCGCAAATGCCGTCAAGATTGGACAACAGCTTGGTTCGTCCTAGCCCCATATCCAAGCACCAACGAAGGAGGAAGGCCTTGGGTCAGAGCAGCTGAAGAGACGCGTCGAGGCCCAGCTGGAAAACGTGCTACTGGCAGAAGCGGTGGTGGAACATCGGCCGCAGCTTCTTAGCTGGCGGGCTGGAACGGTGGATGCTGCGGAAAGCGTCAAAGACAGCGCTGGGGCTGTTACAGGTGGGACGACGCCGGCCCGAGGAACCACAAGGTGTTTACGGGAACACCTCCGCTGACGCTGATCCTCCTCTTATTCCATCTCCCTTCCGTCTCTTTCTTCGCAGCCTGCCAGCAGCCGGTACCCCCAGATCAACACCGCCAGAAATAGCTAGCCCGCGAACCCTTTCAACGCCAGATGCCAACGGACAACCCTCCAGGGGCGCTTTACCAAGCCCATCAGCGCTAAGTGCAAACGCGTCATCTAGCTCCTCAACCAGACGTGACTATAGACCCCAAACGCCAAAGGGCAACCCTGGGGCACTTCAGGTTCATCCCCTTCGCCTAATCGGCTGGCCAAGGAACGTAGTGAACGCCAGACGCCATCAGATGAATTCCCGAGGCACCTGGCGGTGCATCGGTTTCTTGCCCTGGAGAACCTGTCAAACGAATCCTTCGGCGTTGAATGCTAATATGGGCAACGTCCTGCGGGACCACCAGGAGGCGCCTCGGTACCCCGTCATCGAGTAACCCAAGAAACAACAACGGAGTGGGAGGAAGCCCTTCGCTTGTCGCCGGTGGGGCCGAGCACCGCGAGTGTCGCGCAGGTCAGCAGCAGTGCTGTGGCTAGCAACGGGGCGCAAGCACGGGAAGGCGGAGGTGGGGGCAACGGAAGCAGCAGCAGCAGCAGGCGCCTGCGCCAAAAGCGAGCCCGCTGTTGCTGCACCTTCAACACCGGCCAACCTGCCCGTGCTTGATTGTGGGTGTTTGGCTGTCGGGTGATTGATGCGTATTTTTGGCGCATAATGAAGGCTGTGTGCAAAAGTGAGTCTCTTTTGGAAGTTACACAAGTGTCTAAGCGTCGTATCCGAGAGCGCAAGAGGGGTGCCAGTGCTGTGAGAGTGTGTGTTTGGGTAAAGATATAATATTAAAGCGTGTCTGAATATCGGTGACGGTGTGCAGGCGTGTGTGCGTGTGTGTACGTAAGTGTATGTGTGAGGGAGTGTGTGTGCGAGTATGGGAGTATGTATGTGCGTGAGTGTATGTGTGGGCGTGTGGGTGTGTATGTGCGATGCGCGGAGTGAGTGAGTAAGTGGATGATTGTGTTTCTATGTGTGTGTGTGTGTGTGTGTGTGTGGGTGTTTGTGCCGGCGTGTAAGTGAGTTGTGCACGCGCGTGAGCATTGACTTGACGATATTTTAAACCGAGTATTTTCCTTGTCAGCCAGCAGCGCAGACCCGGAGCTGCGCCAGCTGGGCGCCAACGACTGACTTCCCGGGTGCCTACCCAGTTGCTACTTGCTGATAGGTAGCATTTTCCTCTCATCAACCAGCACGATAATTCAGTTCAACTCTTCATTCTACGGTCTAGAGACTTTCAACCACTGGTGAGCCCTGTACAAAAGCTGAGAAAGAAGCAAACCTCCTGCCATCGCACCCGCCCTCGCCACCCACACGATCCTACCAGAGTCTTCCAAACACCCATCTCCCAACCCTCAAAGACTCCTCCTCCAATTACGTCTTGATTATCTTGTCAGAGGAGCCCCCAAGTGCTGTTGCAATCATCAACGCCAGCATGTCGTCTGCTGGCCATTCTATTCTTCAGAACGTGGCCTGCCACAGATGGAGACCGCCAAGTCAACCCGAGGGATTCTCCGTCTGCATAGACTGCAAGAGAAAACAGAAAACAGTGGGTGAAGCATGCCGCTTCCGAAATCTACGTTCGGTTGTGCTGGAAGACGGAGGGGTAGTAAATGAATTCCCAGACAAGGTGAGGGATTTCCGATGATTTCATCACCCCAGTCTCATCCTCTCTATTTTGTAGTTTGGTACTCGACCGGACTGGAAGCTGACCGAAGATATGCTTACGCTTCTACCTTTGACAGCCGAGACTGCCCTGATTGAGTTCTCCAAAGAACTCAAAGCCATTTCCGATGCTTACCACATCTGGAACACACCAACGTACACGAGGTGTGACACGTGTGACACCACCCTCTGGTGCGCCTTTTATTTTTGCACAATGTGCGGCCACCAGATGTGCCACGACTGCTATGACGAGTTTAAGGCTACGGACGACGAGCAGAGGCCTTGCACCGACCCCACAGACGAGTTGCACGATGCAGGCATGTTCCTGTTGGTTACAAAAATCGCCAAGGAGGAACTGCAGCGTGTGCTCGATGCTATTGAAGCTGTTCTCACCAACGGCGCGACACCGTCATCCCATTCTCCACTCAGCTTTGATATCCCCACCATCTCCACTCCTGAAGAATTGCATCGCTATTTTTTGGAGGGACGACCAACGAAAGCTGCCGTAAAAATTCCGTCTGGAGAAAGAGCCGTTTCTTGGGATTTTTCCGACCTTCTCCCTCTCCTCAAGAGCCATCCACCTGTAGTCTTGGATCCTAACAATGCCAATGCGTACAAGGGTCCTGCCTTGAAGAGCTTGGGTCTCTTTGATAAACAATACAAAGGCACTGCTGTAAACCGCCACTACAAGCTGGTGGTAAGTTTCATTCACAGTTTTTTTTTTTGCGCGCATTCAAAAGTATTTCTCATCACTTGTTTATAGGAATGGCCGATGGATGCCAAGTTGGGAGAGTTATCAACGCCCCACCTCGATGCCTTTGCAGACATGGTACCTTGCCCGTCCTATACCACGGCTGACGGAAAGTACAACCTCGTCCGCTACCTGCCCGGAGGTGGAGCTCTGCTGGACCTCGGCCCAAAATTACACATCGCTTGCGGCTCGACTGACGAGCTGGGCACCACTCCCCTCCACGCCGACGCGGGCGATACCGTCAACATTCTGGTTTCAGCCGAGCTTGCTGGTCCACCTGGCAGCGCTTGTGCGATCTGGGACGTCTACCGGGCCGAAGACGCGAGCGCTCTTCGGGATTATTTGCAACGTATCTACAAAGACGCAGGTGCTGATTTTATTCATTCTCAGAGTGTATACCTGGATGAAGTCAACAGAGTCCGTCTGAGAGCCGTTGGGGTGACTGGATGGCGTATCTACCAGGGTGTGGGCGATGCTGTCTTTGTTCCAGCTGGCTGTCCTTACCAGGTTCGCAATCTCTGCAGCAGCGTCAAGGTAATCCTACGCCACCTTTGGTGCTTTCTGATCCAATATTGAGTAGGTTGCCGTCGAATTTTGCTCGGCCGAGCGCATTCATAAGGCCATTCGGCTCCAGGACGAGTTCAGGAAGCCCACCGTCGGTAACAGTCGCAGACTCGATCGGCTCAGCCCCCGCTCGCTGCTGTGGGCGCTGTGGGCCAAGCAGGCCTCCCCGTCCGCCTCCCCGCCCGAGCTTGACCGGCCTGCCTCTGTCGAGGATGCGATGGTGGTTGTCGACGCAGCCTGCAAGTTTGTTCTCGTCGACGTTCCTCACTTTGCGACAACAAAGGTGCTCCCTCCCACGCTCACTGTCAAAGATGATGTGGTGGAGGCCAATCGGCCTCATGGCCTTTTCCATCTGCACCACACGCCTGTTCCCATAGGTGTAGGAAACCTTCCCAGTGAATTCTACAGTAAGTCCTTCGCTGTAAACCCGTTAGCTTAACGCCACTCCCTCCCCCCCAAAGAACAATGGCTCTACGTGATCAACATGGACAAGGCGGTCTGCGCCATCCGCCAGAGCAATCTCTGCGTGAAGAACGTCTTGCTCTTCACATTCGCTGAGCTGGACTCTCCAAACTTTGATTCCAATCTGACCGACCTATCCCTCTTTGCACATGCTGGATATAACTTGGACAAGGATTACCCTCTCGAGACCCTCATTTTTGCGTGCCCCGTCATGGCAGGCTTGAACATCTATCAGCTGGCGGTGTGCCAGACTGACGGCAGGCATTTTCACGTCTGCAGCCTTGGCAAACAGACCACAGATGAGGTGAGATTCTCAAAACTCAAGAGAGTTGTGGAAAAGTTTGTCGACCATCGACGTGCAATGGGAAAATCTCTGGTATTTCATGTTTTTAGTTTGCCTTTCAAGCTCCAATTCCTCCGCCCTCCGGTTTCTTCTCTTAGGAGGCACAAGTCACTTGGCAGAATCAGACGGTGGAGCTAGTTCCCCGGCAGCCCTACGGCCACGACTGTGGGCCACACGTCCTCCTCCACACTGGCTTCCTGGCGCTGACAGGCTTTGTCTGTCGCGAACACAAGGACGAACACAACAGTCAGCCAATCTCGGTGGCTCTGAGGCACTGGAATCACTACATCATGATGCATGGGTCAAGGGACGGGGCTGATGCATTGGTTCTGCTCGCCGGTGCAATTCAGGACTTTGTGGTGCATGCCAAAGTGAAGAATCTCTTCCCAGGTGACAAAGTGCTGGGTATTATGGTACTCATCCCACTTTTTAGGCTGTTCCTTGCAGAAATGCACTCTAAAGACTGTCTTGAAGAGAATTGGATTCCAAAAGGGCTCACATAGGGGGCGATTGCAGATGGCTATGCCTATCATAGACAGGCAGATCGAATTTATAGTTGGTGCAAAGTACAATGCCCTGAAGGAGCAGATTGACCCAAAAAAAATCGAGAGGCGAGTTTCATAACCTCTGTACCTCCCCTTGAAGGAAAAAAAAACGCAAATGACAGCTGAACTTTTTTCCAAATCTTACAGCATCGTGGTCATGTACCTCGGCGTTCTCCTCTTGTACTCACCGGCCCGCATCACAAACGATGTCTTTATGTCCACCGCAACAGAGCAGCATGTCGGCTTGGTGGCTACCACGGACATTCCAGAGGGGACCTCCATTCAGGATCTCCTTGGCCAGGCCTGCAACGTCAGCAGGCTGAGCGTGAATGAGGGGGAGCTTTCTGAGAAGTTCAGGCTGGTGGAGTTGGAAGTCGAAGGGGAGCCAGGGTTGTACCTCATCATCGGGCCTGCAGGACTGATCAACCATTCCTGCCAGCCAAACTGCGAGGTGAGCTGAGCTGATACTGTGGGCAAATCGAGCAACGACTTAACTATTTTGGATCCAAGCTCATGCAGGGAGAAGGTAATGCAATCCTTGTCCGAACAGTACAATCCATTCGATCGGGTGAAGGGTTGTATATAAAGTACAGGGATACCGAAGCCGGCTGCAAGTGCCATCTTTGTACTGGGTGAGTATGAGGATGGAATGAGCATAAACTGATATCTGTTCAGGTTGAACAGCATCGACCCAGAGGCTTTACATGTTTCTGCTTTGGGAGAAGCTTCCACGGCCAGCATCGGCTGCTGCGCACATTGCGGGCACGCCGTCAAGAAGGCACACGCTGTGGTGAACGAATCGTTCCTCCTTTTTTTGTTTTCTCCTCTCCCTGCTGTCTTTCTGAAACAACACCCATCAGTATGGGGTCCTGTCTTGCATGCAGTGCCTGCACCGCCGTGCTACTAGGACGATGGTCAAGCAGGCCGATGACCAGCTCGCAAAGGACTCGAAAGGCAAAGGCAAAGCACTCCTCCATGATGGTGATGCTCAAGATGAGGCCGATGGAGACGGGGATGGCAGTGAAGATGATGACGGCCATGGCGGTGGTGGTGGTACTGCTACTGCTGCTGCTGCTGTTGGAGAAACCCCTTCAGAGAGTTCAACCTTCTTGTCGTCCGTCAAAGTCTTGTCTGCAGTCATGAGGAGGAGTTTTCACGATGCCAACATACAGGTTGATGCCTTGAATGCCACATTGGTTGTGCTCATTGCCATATTTGGGCAAGTTCCTTTTTTTATTTGCTTTCATGGAGAAAACAACCTTGAATTTTAATCCACCTCACAACCTCTTGCTTCTTCTTCGCACACCGACAGCCTCATGGATGAGACGTTTGGCGAGAGCTTGAAAGGTGACGAGGCGATGCCAAAAACATTTTTCTGTCAGGCGACAGGCGTGCCCCACAGATCACACCGCACTCGCACGGTCGTTCAAGTCGCAAGACAGCTGATGACGGCCGTACAGAGACTGAGCGAGGTGACAGACGGCCCATTTGAAGGGCTTCTTTCTGCAATTCAACAGGTTGGCCGGCAGCTGGTCAGCAGTCGCTTGACCGAGGCAGCCACGGGGCTGGGGTTGCAAACAAGAAGTGCTCTCCCACTGTCGTTCATCCTGGAAGTCAGCAGCAGCACCTCCGACAACGACATCCCAGTCGGCGAACGACTGCTAGTTCAGGAACTGGGTGAAGTTGTTCAGTGAGTGGCAGCATGGCTCCCCTCGTCGTCTTCTTTGCTCATGTGTTGTGCTTGCAGGACGACCGCACGTGCTGTCAGCAGACTATACACCCAGCACATGACACTGGCTCGATTCCGGGGTGCCACGCCCATCCCAACCTATGCCAGTGCCAACCACCTCACGCTTCGGTACCTTAGCAACGTCGGTCAGATTTGTTCGTCCTTCGACAACATCTGGCAGACCTATCAGCCAATGACTTGGTTTGAGGTGTTGCATTCCCTGTGCTATCTACCCTCCCGCAGAGATGCTGCTCGTCAACAGGACGAGGCGGGTGGTCAGCTGTCGGACGCAGCCGGTCCTTCAGGTTCCACCGTGTCAACACCCATCAGCACCCGTCCGAGGAACTCCAACCTCAACTTCAAAGAAACACCATTCTCGTCGGTAGGCTGGTCGAGGAGGAAGAGGTACAGGTTCAGCTCCAAGGGCACATCTCCGTCCACCAAAAGGGCCAGGTGGGTCTGTTTTATTAGGAGAGGAGTGGGGTCTGACCAGAAATTTGCCACCGCATAGGATGACCGAGCCCACCCCACCCCCCGAGGTCAACACATATCTCATGGACATCAGTGGGTGGCATAAGAGACAACCAGTCCTCACCTTCTTCTTTTGGAACAGCTCAAGACCGGATTCCCCTGACAGACGAAGGGAGTATACGAGAGGCGCTGCAGTCTGAATTCATTCGGGCAGGGGCGATCTTGCAGTTTGCACAGCAGCCGTTGCAGAGGTTGAGGCAGAACGAGGACGATGTCTGGGCCAACTTTAAGGTTGGCCAACACGGACAGCAGCTGGCAGAGCTCAGCGAATTTGCCGGCTTGTTACTGTGGTTCAGGGGGCAGGCGCAGACTGTTCTGGTGAGAGAGAGAGAGAGAGAGAGAGAGAGAGAGAGAGAGAGAGAGAGAGAGAGAGTGTGTGTGTGTGTGTGTGTGTGTG
>JADGKE010003252.1:0-17696 GCA_026954515.1 Cladochytrium tenue
GGAGGAGGAGGAGGAGGAGGAGGTCGTGGTGGTAGTGGTGGGAGGCCGTGTGTCGGACTGTCTGCCTGTCTGGCTGTCTGTCTGTCCGTCTGTTGATCTGTCTCCCTGAGGTCCCTCTCTCTCTTTCTGCCTGTCTTGAAAAATGCCAGCCTCACCTCTCTCTTCGAAGTTGCCTGTCGGGACGGCCTGTCTTTTGGCCATTATTCCAGTGGTGAGTCGAATCAGCCAACGCCCTCCTTCCTCCTTCCTCGTTTTTGCGGATCCACACACGGATCGGGAAGGGCTTTGTCTATATTATTTTATTTTTGGAGCTCTTATATTGTTCATTGTTGTGTGACACGGCGCGCACAACTTTGCCTGGCTTGGCTTGGCTCAGCTCCAAATTAAATTGCCATGCATCTGGTGACCGTATTTTACCGCAATTCAATTTTCGCATTGGACATGCAAAATTTTCGACTCTTCCTCCTTCCATGTGTTGCGTCATCGCGGAGGTGTGCTCGGCTCGTCAGTCATGCTGCATCCGCCGCTAGCCGCTCTCGCTTGCTCCCGAAATGGCGTGTCAAAAATCGCATCGGGCAATCGATCAACTCAGCTCGTGCGTGGACAGGCGGATGAGCGGCCACCGCAGACAGGCCGAGCAGACCCAGTGCGAAATTGGGATTGAGAGAGAGACAGAGAGACAGAGAGAGTGAGGAGCTACGTTGCTCCGTGTGACCAAGCCGAAGAAGAAGGAAGGAGAAGCATAAATACTAGCCCGCCTGACCAATCCACTCAGCACTCCCTCTTCCCGTCGTTCGTCATCGCCCGCCGATCCTCCGAGCCGACTACCGACTTCACCTTACGGTGAGCAGACAGTGCTATGCTGCCTCCTGTTGGTGGTGTTACTCTTCATTTGTTAGCGCTGAACGATCTGTCCTCTTTTTCTTCGCAGCGTTCTTTCCTAGCGATGGAGGCCCTCCTATCGAACGCAGCCCAGTGCTGCCCGTTCCTTGCTAAGACCTCGCCCGCTGCCTTACGCCAGCTGTCGTCGACTTGCCCTCACCCTTTGAGGTCGGCCATGATGAGCACGTCCGCCGGCGCTGTCGCCGTCGGGGGGAACTCGGCCCTGTTTCGGGCTGCTCAGCACTGTCCCGTTATGGGCCGCGCCATGGCGATCCGTTCGATGAAGGTTGCGCGCAGTGCCCCTCGCGTGGCTCGCCATGTCTCTCAGAGGGCTGGGATCTCATCCAGCCACCCCCAGAACATGGCGTCGCCGCTGTCCGAGTCTGTCGCTGCTGGTCGGGTTGGTGCAGTGCCCGAGTTTCTGGTCAGGGCCGAGACGGTTGCCCCTATCAAGAAACCCGCGCCTGTCCCCGAGACAAAGCCGGCTGCCTTCAAGGGTGGTCGCTTCGAGTACGACTCGTTCTTTGCCGAAGAGTTAGAGAAGAAGCACAACGACAAATCTTACAGGTACTTCAACAACATAAATCGCCTAGCCAAGTTGTTTCCCATGGCTCACACGGGAACTGGCGAACACGTGACGGTTTGGTGCTCGAACGATTACCTCGGCATGAGCAAGCACCCTCTTGTGACCGAGACGATGAAGCTTACCATCGATAAGTACGGCGCTGGTGCTGGCGGAACCCGCAACATTGCCGGGAACGCGCAGCTGCACCTATCGCTGGAGCAGGAGCTGGCCTCCCTCCACGGCAAGGACTCCGCACTGGTTTTTTCCTCCTGCTTTGTCGCAAACGACGCAACTTTGGCGACCTTGGCTTCCAAGATGCCTGGGACGGTTATTTTCTCGGACTCGTCGAACCACGCTTCTATGATTCAAGGGATCCGAAACTCGCGTGCCTCTAAGGTGATATTCCGGCACAATGATGTTGCCCATCTTGAGTCGCTGCTCCAGCAGTGCGACCCGGCCGCTCCAAAGATTATCGCCTTCGAGTCTGTCTACTCTATGTGTGGGTCAATCGGCCCCATTAAGGAGATTGCGGCGCTTGCTAAAAAGTACAACGCTCTCACGTTCCTCGACGAGGTCCACGCTGTCGGCATGTACGGAAAGACCGGTGCTGGTGTTGCTGAGTACATCGACGCCATGGCAGACATGGATATTATTACGGGCACACTGGGCAAGGCTTTTGGTGTCGTTGGCGGCTACATTGCGGGCTCTGCTCGCCTCGTCGACTACATTCGCTCTTACGCGCCGGGCTTCATCTTCACTACTTCTCTTCCCCCTGCGGTTGTTGCCGGCACTCTGGCTTCGATTCGCCACCTTCGCAAGTCTGGCGTTGAGCGTGCTGGCCAGCAGATCAAAACCCGCCAGCTCAAGTCCATCCTAGGCGATCTGGGCATTCCCGTAGTCCCGAACCCTTCACACATCGTCCCCGTCCTTGTCGGTGACGCCGAGACGGCCAAGTCGGTCTCTGACGAGTTGCTGCTGAAGTACAAGATTTATGTGCAGTCGATCAACTTCCCCACCGTTGCCCGCGGGGAGGAGCGTCTCCGTATCACGCCCACCCCTGGCCACACGGATGTCCACATGAACTACCTTGTCGACTCGTTGTCGACTATCTGGCGCGAACGCGGGCTCAAGAAGGAGCACGACTGGGCGGCCGAGGGTGGTCGCGCTGGCGTCGGCCTGGACCGCCACGTGCCTCAGCTCGTCACTGAGGTGGATGTTGCTGCGGGACTTGCCACCATCGATACGGAATCTGTTCCTCTGTTTTCCCAGCCCGGCGCCCACCTCGTAGAGGCGTCGGCCTGAAGGCGGACCTCATTTTCACCTAATCCCATTCGATTAATCGTATGGTGATAAGGAGGAGCTCCTCGTCGTAAATAATCGCGATGGGCCGGCTGCTTTATCCCTCCCTACCTCTCCCCCCCCCACGTTTGATCTCCCAGCAGGTGGTTTGCTTGCGGCTGCCACCCACCATTCCCGTTTCTCTTTGCCTTTCTCAGTCCTCCGTTTTTTGGGCGACCTGCCTGGCCTCGGTTGTCTGTGCTGCCCCAGTTTCTTTTTTGAGGGCCTGCCATGAATCGGAGCGTGTGGTGACGCTTTTTTGCCTTAAGAATTGCTGTACCTCCCAACCACTCCCCTCTTTACCACCGACCTTCCTCCCACGCTGTCTTTCCTCACACGGTCGTCAATAACACACATGACACAAACAAAGAAGTAAAGTTCACACACATCAATCGTAGTTTTTCCATCTTCAGGTCTTCCGCGTGCGTTTGTGGTACGTGAAACAAGAGCTGATAATAATCTGGTGTCTGCCCTCATGGAACAGGAAGGGAGAGGGAGTCACCAACGTGCCGCCAGTGCATACTCTCTTTTGCCCACCATTCCACGCCTCATACGTGTTCAATATTGGCGGTCACAGGTGGACCCAGCTTCAACGTTAATCAATCCCCGGTTCCTGCCTATCACATCTTCGTCTTGTCATATTTTCTGTCAGCGTAGAACACCTCGCTCCTGACACACCAGGACACGGGCGTGCGTTGTGAATGAAGTGTGCGAAAGGGGTTAAGATAATGTTTATTAAATGTTAGACTCGAATTCGATGCCGCTCCTCCAAGAAAGCAAAAAAGAAGAAAAAAAAGAGTCACAACATGCAGCGCGCAGCACACGGGGCACAAACAAGGTCGTCAAACGAGGACCTAAAGGGAATTAGGCAAATGTCTTCCGGAACCACTCGCGTAGCTTTCGATCCTGCTGACTACCCCCGCCGGCGTAACCGAACGAGTAGGGAGCGAAGAGGACGGTGGGGTGCGAAAGGGAAACATGGAGGTAAGTGGGAGAGAGGTGGGGGAGAGAGTGAGTGAGAGGGTGGGTGGGTGGTGTGAGATTGAGAGAGTTAGGGGGAAAGAGAAAACTTGGCATGCTTCTCAGCGCATGTTCTCCTGCCGACGGTGCTTCCCAGCCGCGGCAGCGTTCAGCCGCGGCAGTGGCAAGGCGGCCGCGGGGGAGCCCGTCTCTGCCGTGGCATCGACCACGCCGTTGGGTTTGGCGCTGGCCGACGACGCGCGACGCAAGAACGGCGCCACCGACATGGCGCCGGCGTACTCGAGCCCGTCAGCCCAGGCCACCAGCGGCCCCGGCGACGGCGATGTGCCAGAGGCAACGGAGTCGGCGACGGGCTCGCGGCCGCGGCCAAGCTCCAGAGCGCGTTCCGAGTCGGCGGGACAAATCCACGGCACCGATGGCGGCGCAGCGTTAGCGCCATTGGACGGTGCGGTGGTCGGCGCGACGGCGTGCTGGGCGAGAAGGCCGAGGATACCAGGGAAGACGACCTTGTCGATCGCGCGGCCCCAGAGGAAGGAGAGGTGCTCATATTCTGCGGGGAAAGCAGTTTCTAAAATGAGGAATGTGTGCGGGGGGTGGGGGAGAGGTAAGGCTTACCCTCAACCTTCAGGCAGAAAACGGGTGCGGGGCTGGTCCTGAGAATGTACGAAACATCTGCGAGGCTGTCCTGCCCGCCCCAAAACAGCGCATAAGGGGTCTTGATATTTTCCGTCGGGAACTTCGGTACCAGGTGGCCCGTGGCGGCGTTCGGTACAACCGTGGGGTTATCGTCGTACATCTGGAAGCGCCCCGTCCGGATGATCTGGAACCACTGGACGACAATTTTGACCGATGTGTACGAGTACAAGTGGCGGTAGACGGTGGACGTGAACGCGATCATGTCCGAGTTCCAGGAGAACAGGCACCATACTGCCAGGTTGATCACGCTCGAGTATGTTGCCGGAGTCAGGATGCCTTGCCAGAAAAGCGTCGAGGACAGGAAGTTGCGTCGGCCAAAAAGGAGATAGATAACTTCTGGGGATGTGTTCACCAAAGCGTGGATAAGCTTGTTGTCGATTCCTGCAGAGCGAATAAACATCATTCAAGCACAAATATCAATATTTAAGGCTGGTGGAAGAAGGCGATCTTACCGAGTGGTTTGGTCGCAGGGGCCAAGGCGATGAAAAGATTTATCAGTTTATTCAGCTGCGGGCTCATTGACAGAGCAGAGAATCCTTGCATAGTGCCCTGCGAAAAGCCAATGTACGATAGCGAGGGTACACCAGTAAGTGCAGTAATATACTCGACGGACGACTTGAGGTCAAATAAAGCCAGGTGGTCCAGCCCAAAGTCCCAGAAGGCCTCATCTGTGGGCTTGAGGGTGGTGTGTTTGCAGCTGTACTTGTTTCCGCGCGTGTTGCCCAGCCACACATCGTACCCGGCCTCTGCCAGGACATAGGGGAGGCTCTTGTGCGGGTCGGGCGAGCAAACCCACACCTCAGAGCACATCATAAACCCGTGCCAAAGGAGGATCACCGGCTTTTTGGAATGCTGATCGGTGCCCAGCTGAGCATCAGAACGGGAGCCGGGTATCCTATGGAGAGAAAGAATGTACCCGTCCGGTGTAGTGGTGTAGTGAGACTCGAACGGGAACCCCCTACAGGACAGAGTGGGGGCGGGTTAGCTCACGTAATGGCAGAGACGGGTTGCCCGTTCTGCCGGAACTAACCAGAAGCGAACAAAATCCTCAGTGGTGTGCAGCTGCTCGGCCCACCCCTCGGCCTCTGCGTCGGTGGCGATGATCGGCGAGAACGGCAGGGCGCCGTCGAGATTGAACAGCTGGTGCGACGATCCCGACGGCGAGCGGATATGGAAGCCCGACAGACGGCCCGACGGTGGCGAGCCGATGGCGGAGAAGGCGGGGCCGGCTTGGATCCCAGCGCCGCCGGAGGCGGCAGAGATTCGGATGTGAGAAGCCAGCGCGCGCCGGACAAAGTCTGCCAACCAGCGCAGTGGTGGGAACACGAAAAAGACGAAACGCAGCACCGGCTCGGTGATCAGAAACAGCACGGCGAAGAAGAGCCGGGTGTAGTCGGCCAGCGTAAGGCGGCCCAAGATCGGGATGTGCATCTTTTTGGTCTTGTAATTGTATCCTGGGCCGAGAGGAGCTGCAGGTGGAGTCCGAAGCGAAAGAAAAAAAGAAATAGAATAATCAGAAGGAAAGACTCAGAATAAGAAGAGTCTGAGAAGGCGAAATGGGAGCGAAGTCAACGAATAGTTGGGACACCCACGATGGCGATGGTCAAAACTTTGTCCGCGCCACACGTGCTAAATGTAAAAATGTTATTTATTACGTATATTTACTAAATCCAGGAATGATATCCCCTTAAGCTTTGAGAGGTTTTGTTTGCCACGGATCCAAAAACTACCAAAGTTCAATGTTTTAAATATGCCCACATAGCCCTATTTCACCTTTATTTTGTGAAAAAATACCAATAGAGGCAAAACAGGACTATGGGTGCATATATGAACAGAACGTCCGCAATGTTTATTTGGGGAAGCATTGGGGTTCAAGTTGGATTCACTTTGTCAGCGGAGACTGCCCTTCCGACACTGATAAAATCTCTGAATCGATACAAGTCTCGTCGGGTTCGAGCGCTTATCGTGGATTAGAGCCCGATCAACCTGGCCTCGCTCAGCGCCGTCGGTACGTTCCAGAAAATCGCGACAAAAATTCTTTTTGTACCCCTGGTGCCCCCTCTGCCTGCTCTCCTTTTACCAGTCCCCTTCCTGGTGCTGCACTATTTCTTTATTATACTTAGCTTTGCAAACATCACCGCGTGTGGATCGCCATCAGTGCGGGGTTTTCAATATAAGACTTCCACAGTGCCGCGAACCGAGCCATGGTCGCGCCGTCCAACACGCGATGGTCCGCGTTCCAGCTGACGGTCGCTACCTCGGCAGCCACCACTCGGTCTGTCCCCTCCTCGAACCTCGGGAGTCTCCTGGTTTGCCCAATGGCTCCAATGCACACTTCGGAGGAGACCAACACCGGGTGCAGGTAGGTACCGCCAATATTTCCAATGTTCGACAAGGTTATCGTTCCACCGGTCAAGTCCGCCTGTGTGAGAGCGTTCCGTTTCCCGGCATCTTTGAGGCGCTCCAGTTCCACCGCGATATCCAGGACTGTTTTGCTCTGGACATCTTTTATGTTTGGTACCACCAATCTTTTACGGGCAAATTAGAATATTCAGCAACAAATCAAATTGCTTTACCCGTTCGGTGTGTCCATCGCGACTCCGATATTGTGCCTGGAGCGGTATTGCAGCTTTGCCTTGGAGGCATCGTCACCATCGACAACGCAAGCGTTTAATATCGGATATTGCAACAACGCCAGCGACGTGGCCTTGATTAGGATTGGAAGGTAGCTGATACGCTTGACCGGGAATTTCCCGTCGCCAGCCGCAAGTGACCGGTTGATTGATTCCCTCAGCGAGGCGAGGGAGTTCATGGTGACCTCGTCGGCGTACCCGAAGTGCGGGATTGATAACGACTTTGTCATTTGTTTGAACATTGCCTTTTGAATGGCCGTCAGTGGCTTCAGCGTGTCACCTTCGACCACAGTGGCCAGCGACGCAGTGGAGGCGCGTGGCGTTTCGGGCACCGCCTCTGTCCAAAACGGAACGGGGGGGTGAGACGAAAAGAGTGCGGTCGGTTGAATCCCTTACCAGTCCTACTTTCCGCAAAGCGCACAACGTCGTCCTTCATCACCCGTCCGCCCTTTCCGGTGCCCTCCACCTCGGCAAGATCGACTCCGAGCTCTCTCGCAACACGCCGGACAGCCGGCGTCGCGAACACTGGCTCGCCCTCGCCAGCGTGCGTTGATGCAACTGTGGGTGTTGACGGCCCCGAGCTCTCCCCGCTGGGCTCTGCCATAGCACCACTTGAAGCTCCCGCAGCAGCAGTCGACTCCGCCGACACCGGCGCCGCCGCGCCAGCACCGACACCCTCGCTCTCCTCTTCGTCCACCGTCTCAATCTCGACCAGCGGGGCCCCGACCTTGGCCATTTCGCCCGGGCGGTACAGCAGCCGGCGCACGACGCCGTCGTACCGAGACGTAATCTCCACCGCGGCCTTGTCCGACTGCACCTCGCAGATCTTGTCGAACTGCTCGACCCGGTCGCCCTCCTTCACATGCCTGCGGTGCGCGTCGGGATTGTTATGTCAGCCGACGCGTTTCTATGCGAACATCTGTTCCATCTCCCTCCCATCCTCCATTCAGAAGCAACTCCTTACCACTGGACCACTTCGCACTCGGTGATTCCCTCGCCAATGTCGGCGAGAAGGTATGGTACCAGCCGCATGGCCCTGGGCGAAGAGTGGAACCCAGTGGCGCCGGTCGGGACGCGGCGCGGTAACCAAGCTCTCTGAGTGATTGGAGGGGAAGTATGTCAGTTGCAGACCAGGCTAAGGCACAGCGCGAACGCGCGAACAAGAACACGAAAAGAGGGAGTCGAGACGGCTCCGATACGACGTGAAGCCCACCTCGAGGACCTGATCGTATGTGCCAGCGGCAACAGCGGAAGCACCGGCCACGGAAAGTGGGAGTCCAGCGCGAGTGGCTGCTGTGGCGGGCCGTGCAAGAAGCGTCTGTGGACGCGCGGCGACCGTCGCCCAGCTCAGGAGGCGGGCACGGCTTCCGGCCAGCAACAGCGCCGTGGCAGGCCGGCAGACGGCAGCGGTGGTCGCTGGTCGTGTGAGCATGTCGGCGCGTGTGTCTGTTTTCGACCCACTGTACTTTTCCCCGTCTGTTCCACATCGCCCATCATCATCACGTGCCTTGGGCCCCTCCAAAAGCAAAAGAAGGAAAGCCCTAAAACCCCTCGAAGGGGGATAACTACCTGCAGGTATCGAAGTCCCGTCCCTGCGGTAAATAACACCAAGCATTTTTTTTCAGCATTCTACCTGTCTATTTTATAGAGTATCTCAACCCTAGCTGCACGGCATCAAATTGACTCCGCTGAAGGCGTAGCCCCCACCGTAATGGCGCCACCACCCATCCCACCTAGCGAGTAGAACTGCTCGAGGTGGACATTCAAGCCCGGAGTTCGACGCGCTCGCGGGACGTACGAGTGACCCACCTTGGCCGTCTCTTCTGTGATACTCTGTATCAGTTCGCAGCGCGACTGGAACGTCTTGAGCCGGGCCTGGTAGGCTTTCCGGACCCACTCCCGCGACCTCGCGTTATTTGCTGAATTATTTTCCGTTCAGTAAGCACAACGAGGTTGTAACGGGGGAAGAGCAGTTACTCGACACACCTTTGAGATAAATCGCGATAAACTCGCAGGCGGACACACGAAGGTCCTTAAACGGATGCTTTGGGCGCTGCCTCCCGACGGCCGATAGGGCGTCGGTCAAGCAGTTCGCGACCGTCTTCTCCAAGTAGCCGACCAGAGGCAGCTGGGAGACTGGAATTGGAACCACGCGAGGAGGTAGCTTCTTCGGAAGCTTAGCTTGCGCATACAACCATGGCTTTCTGCATCCCATGTCAGCGACTTACAGCACCGAATACTCTCAAGAGCCAACTGACCTCATGAATTTCTCTCGCTTTTCCTCGGTTTCCATCGCAAACAGCTTGGATTCGTACTCCACTATGAAGTCCGGACTGCCACTGACAACACTTTCGACGGCCCTGTGTTTTTGACATTTAGGCGTGCATTACGCATGAAGAGAGCAACGTATTACCCAGGCTGGCCTTCTGTAAGAGTCACAGGACAGTGCCCTAGCAGCTCAAGCTGACGAGGGAACACCAGCGCATTTGCTCCTCTTCTAACAGGAAGCTCCTCAGGAAGGTCAAAGCCCTCGGCGTAGCGCTCCGGAGACTTTAAAAAGACCTCCAACTTATCCTTATCTGCCATCCTGTAGAACTTACCCTTATGAAGAAAGTCAATATGGGAAGCACCACTCAACAAGCTTGATTACCTTGAACTCAACCGTGACACTGGGGGACTTCGGGCTTGAAACTAGCTCTTGCAGGTCCAAAAAGCTAACAGGGCAGTACGACCAATATTTTCCAAGAGCTTTCTCGATGTGGTCCACGCTGACGCAGGCATCTTCGATCGCGGCGGCTTGACCTGAACTCAGTCAGTGGCTACCGCGACGCTTGCATTCACTAAGAGAACGTACCATTGCATTTACGATGAAAGTAAATTTGCCTCTTCATGGAGATTCTTTCAGCGACTGACTTCAAGCTCTCCTTGATAGCCCACTTTGACTGGTGTCCGTCCAGAGTCAGCCAATTTTCATAGCACGCAGTATATTTCCGGCGGAGTTCTTTTATGCCTTGGATGTAGATATTATCTTCAAACTTCAGAATGTCGTCGATATCAAATGTTGGACTGGAGTCTCCATTCCTACATTGAATGTCATCAGTTGTTCACTGGCTTCTCAGTCTTACTGTCTGTCGAGGCTCAGGCCATCCGCATTCCTCTTGAAAATCTCTTTTTCAGTAACATTTAATTCTACAAACAGATGAGGGACCACGCCGTGTTGCTCTAAAAGATTGAACTCTTCAAGTGTCCTCGGGAAGCCGTCGAGTACCCAACCGTGAGATTGGCAAACGCCACTGGATGCGATCGATGCAACGGCTTGACAGATGATCGCCGAAGATAGCTGCTCTCCGGTGCTAAGGACGCTGGAAATCTTCACGCGGAAATGTGAGCCGCTGCAAACGTTTGCTCAAGGCACACTAACCTCCCTAGAGAGATGCTCATCCGGGCAGCCTGTGATGACTTCCTCTAAAATCGAAGGAACGGTCAGGTAAACCATTTGATTATCGCGTGCGAAACATTGCGCCAGGTGTGTCTTTCCACTCTTAGGTCTTCCTAGTACGCAAATGTTTGTGGGAATTTGGGCCTTGGGTGGATCAATAGAGACATATTTCGTTGTGTTTGAAAGAAATTCCTGAAGCACTCTCAGATACAGACAGCGAATCATGAAGACCTAACCTGCAGACTTTCCTCATTCCGTAGCCAGTAAATATGGTTGCGGTAGACGACCGGATGTCTGCCAACAGTCCTGAGTATGAAATTATTTTCTCTCGACCATGAGACAGGACACGTCTTTATAAATTGGCTGTAGGATTTCAACCCAAGTTTAAGCATTGTGTTTGCTTCTTCTTCATCGATTGTGAACGCGTTCGAGAATAAGCTTGCGCGCTACGTGTTGTTTAGCGAAAGGAGGAGGATCAAAACATGCACATACACATTCTAAGTAGGGTCTGAGTTTATCTGTCATTTCTTTCGAAACTGGTCTCAGGCACCTGTTGCAGTCCACCTCTACAATCGTCGCGGCGCCGACACCTTCCAACGTGCTGATGACATCTTGTACTCTCATGTTCTCTTTATCAACTCTGGATTCAAGAGAAAAAGTTAATGTGGATAGCGGCATAGATTTAGTAGCGGTGCTTACGTATCCATGAAGTCATCGATAAGGTCCGGCTGTTCTTCAAAATCCGCAAGTTTGGCTTTCGCCTTTAAGGACTCTGTCTTGGCTTCCTGGGCCTCTTCAGGAGACAAACTCGCGTCGTCGAGCCGCCGAAGAGCATTGTGGAAGTCATTCTGTAACTCCTTCGTTTTTTTCGCCAGGACGCGCTTCGCGGCGACTTCAGGCTCCACCTTCAAGACAACTACGGCGTCAGGAAGCAGATTGTGCTTCACAATCACTTCCGCTTCCATTTTCGTCCTGGGAAACCCCTCTAGAATGAAACCCTTCGTTGCGTGGGGCTGAGATTTGGAACAATGAGCCGCGGGTAAGATAGAAAAATAAGAGTCAAACCTCTCGGGTGAAAAGCGACATAACAATATCCTCAACCGTCACTGGAGACAGCAGGCCGGCGTTTTCGTTCATCATGTGCTCAATCTCTTCTCTGACTTCAGCTGTAGCAGATTTACAGTATTCCTCAATTACGTCAGAAAATTGAACAATGGGCGCACCCCAGCCGCTCAAGTGCTTCATACAAGCGCTCTGCGCAGAGGGATCCAGTCAGCTTTTGAGTGTAGTATCGCACATTCTCTTTACCTTCCCCGCGCCCGTTGGTCCAAGAAAGAAGAGCCTGGGAGGTGGCAACTTCATTGGCTGGCGGAAATTAATGAAGTTGTGCGGCTCCATGACGAAAGCAGTTTGGGCTTCAGAGCTGGAGAGATAGTAGATCTGAGACTGAACAGTAGAGAATAATTAAGCAATTCAACTAGAAGTACCACCCCGCAAGAGCCTCACCAAGTACTTTGCTGCATGTTGCGAGCTACCGAGCTTTAAGATGTTCACTTGACGAAGGGCGAACGGGCAGAACTCCTTTGTATACCCAAACTCGAATTTCTCTGGGAGCTCGGCGATCTCACTTGGCGAGAGGGCAGCCGCTTTCGGGAGGAACGGGTCGACTGCCGTCTGGATCATCGAGAGTATCGTCGACACGGACTGGTCGGCGGCGATCTCTACTTTCGCGGTATTGCTGGCTTCAAGGAGTTGGAGCATGGTGGCATACTCCTCCTTAAAGCCGTTGTAGAGGTTGTCAAAGTACGGAAAAGTCATAATGGGCTGGACGGGTGTGCGAATTCGTGGGTCATCGCCCTTCTGATTATCAGATCGGTCCAAAGTGTCTTGGGTTAAAGGTTTAGTTTTCCACTCTCGTCCTGTCCGAGGATCCGATAGCTGAAGTGTCTTTCGTATGCGAGTGATTTCGTCGTTTATATCTGGAAGTAAAGTCAGCTTCTTTCTGAGAAGTCGAAGACGCACCGTTTTCTATGACAACAGTGTAATGAGGTATCAGCTCCTTCGCAACCATTGCTTTTGCATCGTCAACTGTACGAGGAAATCCGTCAAGTATCCATCCCTGGATCTGGCGAAATTTCATTCGGTCATTTACCCAAAACATCCTATATTCCTCACCGTCGAAAGGTTGCCGAATCGCGCAAATAGAACCTCCACCATGTCCTCCGAGGAAACCGAAGCCCCGGTCATGCACTGGTCAACAATAGACTTGTATATCGGAAACTTCTCCATCAGTGCCCCTTGATCTGGGTGGTTGTCCCATTCCCTCAGCACGTCGTCGAGTGAAAGAAGCTCCAGCCCATAGATCTTCGCAACGAGCTTGGACTGCATCGACTTTCCTGTAAATGGGCCGCCAAGAACGCAGATTTTCAACGACGGCACGGACGGTGGCCGGGCGAGGTAGCGGTCCGGATAATTCTCGAATCGCTGGGCGTTCTGCTCGCTGCTTAAAAAGTACAGCCGGCTCTGATACGCCACCGGAAACGACAAGGGTGAAACCACCAGGGCTTTGTCGTCGTAAAAAGAAACGGGACAGTATCTCCCCCATCCCCCCAGCTCTCTTGCTGGCTCTTTTTCTTCCAAATCAATTGTCATCAGGAGCTTTATAAAGTCACCATCTTCCAATCCTTTTTCAAAGTTATGTAAGAGAACATCCCGTGAATTACTGATACCTTTAGAAGCCTCGATTGGTGCACTGAGTCTTTTTGCGGATGCGACTTTCAACAGCGGGGAGAACCCAAGCCTTTCTAGTCGGCTGAGAACGTCCCGAGCGACTACATCAGGATGTTGTGCCACATTGACGTCAATCGTGTTCAGGTCGCCGAAGAATTTTTTCCGGATCTCGCTCAAAGACTGACTGAAGTCTCGGTAGCTTCCAAGGTCCTTCTTGACATTATCCTCGGTATCTTCTGGTCGTTTTAGCAATCTGCGCCATCAAGCCTCAGCTAGTGTTACTCGGCAGCATCAAACTGACCTTTTCAGAACTTCTTCGTCTATGAGCTTCCAAGTCTTCTTGTGATATAACTGAATCTCCGAAGACTTTCGCTTGGGCTTGGGTTCGTTGACGGCTTCCTCTGCATCCTCGTTCTCATCAACTTCAAGACCTTCTTCACCCTCAATTTGATCTGATTTGTTGACGTTGCCAAAGTTTCTGCTCCACAGCCGATCCTCCCATTCGGTTTCTTCTAACGCCTCAGTATCAATGCCATCTTCACCAAGCCCCTTTGCCCACTTGCTCCGAGAATATTCGACCTGCTTCTCGGGGTACACCTTTCCTGTCTCTGGATCAACCCAAAGACGGACTCTCCGGTCAAGTAGGTCTCCCTCTTCGATATTCAGGTTCACTTGGATTGCAGTGAACGAGGAGGGGCAATTGGTCAACAACTCCAGAAGTGCGTCGATTCCACCAGATTTATCGCTTTCACTACTGTTCAAAGAACAAAAAGGAAACCCTTCCACGATCGCGCCCTTGTGGAGAGAAGAGTCGGAGAAAACTGTACTCATCAGCTGGTCAATGACTAGTTGGGTGTTTATCTCCTTTCCGCCCAACAGCGATGAAAAATGCTACAAGCAGAAATATAAGTGAACCCTTCACGACGACAATAGTATATACCTCCGATGAGGCATCTGGAATAGGTACTTCGCCCTCAGCAATACTTGCTGAAGATCCACTGGTGACTGTGGACGATCCAAGCAGTGAATTCACAACACTGTCTGGGTTGAATAGGTCGGCAGAAAGCAACTCCGCGAGCGTCTTTGCAAGCGTCGTTTTGCCGGATCCTGGTGCCCCCTGTATGATAATGAACGGACGAGCACGTGGCTCAACGCATTTCAGAGGGGGGATCGAGTCAATAATGCTGTCAAGCGCCTGCTGTGAGTCCGGTGCCGCCGCAGGCAGCAGCGGAGGGGTGAGCATCACGGCTGTCCGTCAAGGTGACAAACCCTATCGTGTGATTTGGATTTTGGTCTGAGACGACAAACAAACTGTTGTGATTGAACTATAATTGGAACAACATATCATCCTTCCACAGCTTCAGAAGCCATGCCACCCTCTGAAACAGAATTTGCTTTGTGCTTGGGGACGAAATCAAATTTTGCCGGGCAGCGTCCCTTCAGCATTGCGTTTAGCTGTGAAACCCCCGACCCAGGCGAACATCCCACCAGAAACATTTCGGTTATCTTGATCCAGTCGGTAACTTAGGAGAACCCATAAGGATCTCAAGGTCGTGCAAGAGCGGCGTCGTCGCTGCCATCTCACCGCATGTTATATCAGCCCCAAATGACTTGCAAACTCGTCTCAAGCGCTTTTCGTCTTTGGTGGACGGTGACCTTTGACTTCTCTCGAGAACTCGCAAATGCAGGTTGGTGTTCTTGGTGAATGCTAGTATCACGGCTTTCGGTTGATTCCTCCATGGAAATAGTTAGGCCCGCCCCATCTGTCAGTCGCTAATTAACATCTGTCGCAAGGCTTTAATCCGAATCTTTGGAAGTATCATGCAATTCAGATTTGGCTTGCGTGCGCTTGCTTGAATTTGACCAAAGGTACAACACAGTACGTGCTGTTCAATGTACTGTACTCAGGCAGTATACTATGTTCTGTACTTTACTGACCTACACCGTCAATGTGGATGGTGGTCAGGCGTATCGGCGCAGTCGCGTCCCTGCGGGTGTGGCTGCGGCCTGGCACGGATTAATGTGGTTGGAAGTAGAAAAAGTTACCCCTTGCCGCCCTGCAAACCTGTCCCGGGCACAAATTGTAAACTCCGCGTTTTCTTTATCCTGATCTGTTCGCATTGAATTCTTTGGTATCAAGAGCGACCTTAAAAACACCGGCGACTGCAAATGTGAAAAAGCCATTTTCGGTGGAAATATTAGTGCACCTGTGTAGACGTCGATATGGTTCCTCGTCGTGGCCAACCTGAAAGTCCGGTGGTGTTCGGCTTTTTTTTTTTTGGCGCATGGTCAGGCCTGTCGCACCTCCGCCGTCGCCGCGAGAACTCGTGGCGGCGCCGCGGGCTTTGCACTCCGACGCCGGCGGTTATGGAGGCGAGCGAGTTTCCGGAGATGGCGGCAGCGAGGTTGGGGTGGATCTGGAGACGATGTCGGAAAGCTTTGAGGACGTGGCGATCACCGACAAGTAGTCGCTTGTTTTGTTTTTTTTTTTTCACACCCCAGCCCTTCTACACTCCCCCGAACCTTGCAACCCGGATTGAGGCCTGCTATTTGACTCCCTCCCTACCTCTATTTCTAGACCGTCTCCTCACCTCTCCCTCGCACCAGCTCCTCACCGCACCCCAACCAGACCCTTCTCCTCTCCCCGCCGTACCTCACCTCCGGTTCCCATTCTTTCATTCTTTGGGATGGCCGGGCCATCGAACCTCAACACCCGGACTTTGAAGGCGGTGCAGCCACAAACTAAGTTGATAACATGAAAAATGAAAAAACTTCGGAGGTCATGGCTGCACGCAAGACCGCAACCACCACCGCCGCCGCCAACGGCCCGTCTGAGATCCCGCCTACCCCCTCGTCGCGCCGGGTCCTCCGCCCGCGTCGTTCCCGCGCAGCCGCCTTCGCCCCCACCGACACCGCCGATACTGCCACCGACCCCCTGCCCTCCACCACCCGCGCTTCTCCTCCAGGCGCCACATACGCATCCACAACCGGTGCTGCAGCTGCAAACAACAGCACCGGCTGGTCGGACAGCCAGCGCACGCCACGGTGCCGCAGCACCAGGAGCAGGTGGGACCTACTTCCACCCGAAATACGCAGGTGCATACTCGAGATGGTGCCGGACGCGAGTCCGCTCCTGCGGCACCTGGACAAGTGCCTATCTCCCGAACAGACCGCAATCGAGGCTCGCAGGATCTGGATCGAGGCCCTTGCTCAGCATTCGTGCGATATCGAGTTGATCACCGCCCTTCCGCATCCCGATTGGGCTATCCCGACGGCGGCGGACGGGCTTTGCGAGTTGAGGCCTCGCGAGGTGTACGAATATCTCAAGATTATGCGACCCGATCTCGTCGGTTGGCCTGCTGATGGAAAGGAAGCAAACAGAATGCTCATTCATGTGGCCATGAGAAACTGCTGGATGGACGAGCTCGAACCGTTCCTTGAGTCGAACGGTGCACAACTCTTAGCGGCCGCTGCATTCAAATATGGGCACGCGGACTTGTTGGTTCGGCTCACCTCCAATCCCAATCTTGGCGAGGGGGTCGACCTCGACAGACTTTTGGAATTTGGGTGTTATTGCAATGCTCTCTTTGTCTTTGTCCGTAATCTAGCAGTCGGCAGGAGCGGATTTCGGGGTTATAATGACCGCATGAAGTGCTGCGTTGAGGAGCTGGCAAGGAAAAACGACATTGAATTTCTGCGGAAACTCTCTGTGTCTTGCAAGGAGGAGTTTTTTGCAGGCTTCCGGCCAGATTGCGATTCCGGCCTCGATACTTGGGAGTGGCTCTGCGACACCTTCGGCTGGACCGGCGTGGATTGCACCGACATGGTGGTGCCGCGCGTGACGTCCGTCGACGACGCAACCAGGGTGCTGGCACGAGCATCGTCGACATCCTACAAACTCTTAACAAAGCGTGCATTAGAAATGGAGCCTGGTGCCTTTTCTCTTCTTTGGCCGTGTCGGACTTCTTCCAGCGAGGGTGGCCATGAATGGAAGGTGAATAATGCAGAGCTTAAGGATATCAGCTAGCCCAAGTGCTGCTGGCGTTGCACGGTCACCCTGCATCGAGGCCCCATCCGGCAACGATAGCTCTACTGCCGTCCCACAATAGTAAAGAATCAGCTGCCAGCGCCGTTTGTCGAGGTGATGACATCGATGCTATCGCTCAGCTATACCAGCAGAATGGCAATCGATCATCCACGTTTTACTTCGTTGTGGGGGTCAGCAGCTGCCAAAGACAAGACGGTGGCGGGCAGTTGGGCGTGCCATAATAGAAATAGTTTTGGTTTGGCAATGAAGGGGTGCTGATAGGCGAAGACGATTTCAAGCTGTAAAAAAAGGAAAGAGCGGGATGGGAGTGGGGGGGGGGGCTAAAGATTTGGATGGCGGGAAAGGGTGATAATATGTTCGGGGGCCGTATGTGCGAGCGAAAGT
>JADGKE010003253.1:0-17538 GCA_026954515.1 Cladochytrium tenue
CCCTCCACCTCCCTATACGTTTCTTCACCGTCTGTGCTCACTTCCGCTCTCACCAAGGCTGCCTTTTGGCCGACGTTCCCACATCAGACATTGTGCTCGCTCGGTGACTCAATTGAAAAGTGGCTGGCCTGGAGAATTTGTTACGAGATTGAACCGTCCGTCACATTTCTCAGTAACACTCTTATTTTGTCGTATTAGCCTCACCACAGGTCCGTGGTGACTGTGCACAACCAATACACAACCGAGGCTTCCTGAACTCCATTGAACTCCATCGTGCTTTCCCTTCCTCCGTTCCCGAATTGCTTTTATTACCTTCCTCTTCTCCCCTCCCCGACGCTTCCCCATCAACGGCCTCTCACTCTTGGGCGGGCTCGAAAATTCGAATCCCGTCGTACATCTGCGCCCCCAAGTGCTCGGCCACCTGAGGGTTCTTGAAGACTGAGCGAGCCAATGGGAAGTAAAGGTTTGGAGTGGATGGGAGCGTGTTAGAAAACATGAGGGTGCGAGTGAGGAGCGAGGTGAGAGAAGGGGGGGGGGGGTGAAAAAAAGCAAGGCGGTGTGGGCGCGAGCGGTAGGCGGGGAGTGCAATTCATACCGGCAATCTTGAGGCAGTCAACGCGGAACTTTGCGAAAAAGTTTGTATGGATGGCGCGGCCCATACCCTTAACGTGTAAGGAAAATAGTAGTGGATTTAACCGGCGTGTGGAGGGGGGGTGGCAAAGTACGGTTTAGTCACATTAATCGCAACGGCATGTCAATGTTCCATAAAAAAAATACATCGTGCTTTAAGTCGAGCAGGATGGGGGGAGGGTGGGGGTAGGTTCTAACCTCTATCACGACAAAATCAGCATCAGCCGACTCGGTGGCAAGTTGTTCGCTCAGGCCACGCAGATCTAAAGAATGGGTGGTGGGTACGGTTGTCAGATAAGGCGGAGCGGCTCCTCGGAGCGCTAGAGCCCTAAAATAGCAATCACTGGCTCACCCAGGCACGGCTCGGAGCTACCGGTGGCGACGACTCGGACCTTGCCGGACGCCACCGCGGCTGCCAGCGCAGCGTCAGCTGCTGCCAGCTCGCGCAGCACGGCGTCCAGCTCGAACGCCGTCACGTCGTTGACGGCTGGCCGCGTGTTGGCCGCCAGCACCACGGCCGTGCCGCGGCGCGCCAGAAAACGCGCGAACGGCAGTACGCCCAAGATTGCGTCAGCGCCGCTGTTGTCGGTGAAAAGGATCGCCTTGCGATGCACCCGCTCGCGCAACCGGCGGAGGAGCTGTGGGAGGTGGTCGAACTTCGTCGGATGCCGCACTGTCTCCTGGTTATAGACGGGTGAGAGGTCGCCAGTTAAAAAGCAACGTAAAACTACAACGAGTCCACGTTGTTGGATACAAAACCTTGGCCTTATCAAAACCTAATTCACCCTTCTTCAGAAGCTCTTGTATGGTGGTCGACCTAGCCCGTCCAAAACTTAGAAAGAGACAGGCCAGTGGAAACCTCACCCCCTGTTGAAAACAAAATGTTAATTGCCATGAACGCAATGGTGTCATAAAACCGTACCAATCATACATATTGCCTTGTAACAAGCAAATACAACATGTCAGCAGACATCGGTGTTCAAGAAATAATAATCATAGCAAATACACCCACCGGCAAGAATATTATCAGTAAGAGTGCGTATTTGTTCCTCCTCGGGAAGTTGATCAATCTCTTTCACAAGATCAGCGAACAACGGCATCGCGTGGCTGTTTTCCTTCTTCTTGACCCCCTCAAAAACATCCATGAAACCCATCTCGCGGAGGCATTGTTCTCTTAATTTCAAGAGGCTAAAAGATATAAATATACAACAGCACAAAGTTGCAAAATTATAAATTCGCTTGCCTCCGGATTGATAGTGCCCCATATGCGTTTGGCTCTTTTCTGAGCCTTTGCAAATGCCCTCTGTACATGGACTCGAAAGAGGAGGTTCGGGCCTTGATCATTTCCGGGCGTCCTTGGGCGGCCAAAGCGCCCCCTCCCACAGCAGCATGTTCCCATTCAAACACCATGGCCGCAAGGTCCGACAGATTCTTGTCCAGCAGGTCAAGCCAATAATGCTGGAGGCGCGTGTCGCTCGCCATATCCACCGTATCGGGATGGTAGGCGGACGGGTCGCGGAGGAGAGGGAAAGTTCGCATGCCGCTGCCAACCACCTCGATGGCGCCGACGGCGCTCAGTGAGGTGCCAGAAATTCGCTGAACCTGGCTGAAGTTCTCGGCCACTGGAAATGACATTGAGCGTCGTCGAGGAGCGTAACGCAAAAATGCGCCCATGGCTAGTTTTACAAGTGATAAGCGATCGGTCGCAAGAATCATGCGGAGCATCTTACCGCCCAAATATCCCTCATGGCGAAGGAAGAGTGCCTTGATTTTCCCCTTCGACCAAAAATTTATCGCATAGCTAATATATCAGGTAAGAAGTCGCTGGGCCTTCATATAAACATACTTCAAGGTATTCATTGTAATTGGATGCCCTACGACGGGTTACTCACGTATATATTTCATCACCAACCTCTTATAAAGAATCCCGAAAAATAAATATTTTGGATCCCATGGGCCTGAGCATTTAAATATGCGATCTGCCCTATGTTGTTGCTGCTGGCAATGAGATGATATTACCAAAGTGTGATTCACCTAACAAGGTACTGCAGACCGAAACAAATCAGTAAAGGCCGAAAACTAACGGCCACAAACCAAGAGCGAGCGCGAGATATCCTCTTGGCGAAGGTTCTTTCTCTCTTCTGGTGACGCTTTGAATACCTTTCCAAAGGATGACGCTATTGCAGATGCACGAAGACCAATCTTCGGATAGTCCCTTGAAAGAGCAGGTGGGCACCGGCAAATTTTTACCAGATAGGCTTACCCGCCATAAATATCGCCAACCTTGTTGCGAAACAGTTATTAAAATCGCAAATCTTCGAAGAAGTCCTTACAAGCATATCAACGTTCTTGTTGTCCCCCTCCTTCGATAAATCTAGATGCTTAGCCCACTGGCACGAAGGCAACACTCACCCAACATCTCGTCATAGGATTTGGCCTCCGTAAGGAGAGAAAGCAGCCCCCAAAGCGTACCGCCGCCAAGAGATGTTCCTGAAAACTATCAATATTACTTGCCATGGAAGGATTTTATACCGCTGATTCGCTCGTAGGTTTCGTCACTCGTCACCTTTAATATACTGACTCCGGAACCAATATTTACTAACTGACGGAAAGCAACGATCAGACAGATTGGTTCACGCTGGTGGCGAATACCAGGTACGGGAAGAGTTCCGGAGGGGTCTGCTTGTACTGAAGGGGCTCGGGCCTCCTCTCGTCGTAGGTGAAGGCTTCATCAGGAATGCGACGAACCATGAAGTTGAGGCCCGTGATCAAACTATCCCGCAAAGGTAAGAATTCTGCCAGGAAACCGATGATACCTGCCATTCCATTTCATCCTCGCGTTGAATCGTCACCCCCAGCTTCTCCTTGAAGAGATCTTTGTGGAAGAGCACTTTCAAGTTAGATGCGCGCATATCAATCCTCTGCCACTAGCCATAAAACTTGTGGGCTCCGCCGCCAGTCGCTGAGAGAATATTTAGACGAGTCGACCTGATTCAACACAAACCCTTTATTACTCTGGACGACAGCTGAATGTTCTCGTCTTTGTTCTCGTAGAGTACTTTATAAATAAAATCGACGCACTACCAGATTTCTGGTAAGGCTAGAAGAAAACTCCCTGTGGGTCGACACACCTGGTCAATGTGTTGCGTCTCAAACTTGACGAAGTTCAATCTACCCCCGGGCGAATCATGGCTGCGTGAAAACCTGAGCCCATGCGTCAACATTGTTGTGCGAAGTGAGCAATCAGGCTGCAGGGGAAGCTTGACGTCACCCATGGTAACCCACCATACGACTTTTGCAAGACTTCCACCCTAGGGAGGTGGTTACAACTTTGCTCCTCTATCACTACAGAGATCGCTCTTGTTGCATGGCAGCACTCACAATGTCGACAGCGATCTGCGCCAGATCTTCAATTTGGTACGGAAAGACGATATCGCTGCGCGAGAGCGCGCGTGGCGGTCGAACGCAAGTGCACAAATGGTAAGCATGCATAAACATGAAATGGCATCTGAAGGTGGGAATAATGATTGCGGGGGACAAGACGGGTGGTGGAAGTTAACCCAACCCGGTTTCCGTCTCCGCGTCGTCGTTGATCTGGGCGCCTTGTGGGTTGAGCTTGAACATTTTCGTTATTTGGTCAATTACGTCACTGACAAAGGTGAAACCAACTGGCCACCCCGCTATGACGCATATTCAAATCCTTCATAAAGCAGCGGGAGAGTAACCAGGTGTTTTGATTTATTTTTCTTCCTTTCTGGATGATTTACTTAAAAATACAAGGTGAAATTAGCTCGTTAACTAGGCCAATGTGGTAGTCAAACTCGCGGATCCGCGCGAGGATCAAGCGCGTTGGTGCCTCTAGCAGTGCTACGCGGGGCTCCAAGCCGGCTTGGGCCGCGTGGTTGATCACCAATGGCACGAGTCAAAATTGCGCAAAAATGGACTTGAATTCGAAGAGCTACTAGAAGCACAATTCAAAAAGGCCGAGGAGGACGAGGTGCGGTGCCAGCAGTCGCGAGAGGGCGCGCGACAGGCCCTCGTGGAGAGATTCGTCAGTTGTATATCTGAAGCTCGATTCAACCCAATTTGCTCATAATGATATTAATTTGCTGAATGACAGATTTTTCGCAGGGAAGCATGTAAAGCGTATAGTTGGACCCGTTATCTCTCATTGCATTATTGACCTGAGCACATCGTCTCAAACGGTTTAGGCGTCTTCATTCGATGTCTAGATTCAAGCATTGTTCATTCCGGACTCCTCATACCATGCCCACTTTTCCAAAGCTTCTTTTGTCTGGGCCCTTCCAGACAGGCTCGGGGGGAGGGGAACTATTCGCCATGGTTTGATAACATTTCCTCACTTTTGCCGTTCAGGTCGAGCATCTTGGCTTGAAGCCGGACTCACCTTAAGGGCAGGTGGTGGGAGGCCATAATAACGGATTATCCAATTGTCACAAAATAACTGAGGATTGTGTTTCAGGTAAATCATGCCAGTGCCAGCCAGCGACCTCTCAACCGCGGCGCCTAACCCAGAGCAGCCCGATGCAGCCCAACCCGCCGCTACTGCCGCCGCCGCTGCCGCCTCGACCCCACTCCTTCGGTCGTGGCTGAGCAAGCTCGTCGCTGCCGCCCAGAACCCTGCTGCCCCTCAGCAGTCCGCCCCCGTCACCTCTGCACCGACGACGGCTGGCTCGACTGAAAGTTCCGCTGCGCCGGCCCCGTCATCCCCTGGCTCAATCAGCCCTGCATCTGCCTCGCCGCCGCTCCCACCGTCGCCGCGCACCTTGCCGTCGTCCTCCCCTGCACCGGCACCGGCGGCCGCTTTGCCGGCCTCACCGTCGGCGTCCTCGTCGTCGTCATCTGCGTCCTCGTGGTTGGCACTGCCTAACCTCTCCCGCATTGTGTCTCGCCCCGCCGCCTCCTCGGCTGCACCAGCCGTGTCGTCCCCGCCTGCTCTGGTCGCCTCTTCTACCGGTGCTACCGCTGCCGCCTCTACGACAACCGATCCGCCCATTGCCGTCACTTCGGATGCCGGCACTGTTACAAATATGACTGACCCTCCTGCCGGAGGTGTTTTGAGCGCAGCCCCCTCCCCGGCCGCTCCATCCACCGAGCTGCGACGCCCCGTCCGTGACTGGGCCGCAAGGGCTTCCATACGGGCCTCCATCCTCGCCTCGGCGCCTCGCCAGCGGGACGTTAACCCCGTTGAAGATGCAAAGCGTAGGCTATTTTGCTTTTTGTCTACCCACCCCCTTCGTGTTTTGTTTTGCAATACTTTCCCTGTATTCCAAAAACTGCGTCACCCTTTCTGCTCGCCCCGCCCGAAGCTGACACATTATACAGGCCGCGCCGCCGCCCGTGCGCGGTTCTCACTGGCCGCTCCCGCCCTCGCACAGTCGCCGCCCGGAACTACGGACCCTCAGCAGCAGCAGCCATCCAATGTCTGCCCGCCAGACTGCACGCTGCACTCGCCACTGCTGCACCGCATCCAGCGCCTCAACTCCCGCGTTTCCACGATTCACGACCGCGTCGCCGACCTGCAAGCACGCCCGCCGCCCTCGGCACGTATTCTCGGGCCGGACTTTGTTGCCTCACCTGCCGGAACTACAACTACTGTTGCTGCTGCAGCGGCGGCGGCTGCTGGTGCGTCGGACGACTACGGCGGCTTGCCGATCGTCCCGATCCGGTCAAAGTAGGCGCTCACTTATGGGGTGAAGGGTAATGTCGTTAGTGTTTGTTAAAGCGCCGCGGGTCGGGCTCAGCGGACGACAAGTTGGTGGGTGCTATGAAAGCTTGCTTTTGGCTCTTGCTGTGTGCTGGTCTTACTCTTATGCCTCATTCACCCCACTGCTCGGACTGTATCTGCTTTCATTTGTTCACACTTTTTTCCCATTTTTTCGTAACTGCACACGCCTTTCCCCCACTTCACCTCCCACTGCTCTCCCATCTATATATTATCCGGCTATGTGCATCCTCTTTTCGAGGAAGCAGGGATTAGAACATTAGAGCGGTATACTGCAAAATTTACTTGACAAACCGAAAAAATGTCTTGAGAAGTATGTCGAACATTCTGGTACGTTCGTAGGGTTGCGCAACCGCCTAGTATATAAGGCCGCGTGGGCAGCCCCCTCCCGCCATCCACACATCATAAGCTAATTCGTGCCAAACTAGTAACCTACAAGCGAGGAATTCCTGATCAATCAACATACCATGGCCGTTTTCTTCCCCCGCGACTCCGTCTTCGGCGACATCGACCGCCTATTCGACGCCTTCGCCTCGGACGTCCTGGCTCCACCCGCACCAACTTCCAACAACACGGGCACCGACACCGTTACGCGCATCCGCGGTGGAGGTGCCCTCGGCCGCCTTGACCTGGCCGAGACCGACAACTCGTATGTCATCCACGCCGACCTGCCCGGCGTCGCCAAGGAGAACGTCAGCGTGTCGGTCGGTGAGGGCAACGTGCTGACCATCGCCGGAGAGAGACAGCAGAACTCTGAGACCAAGGACGCGCGCAGGCACATTGTCGAGCGCTCGTACGGCCGGTTTGAGCGGTCGGTTCGTCTCCCCGAGGACGCCGACGTCGACAAGGTCCAGGCCAAGATGGCCGACGGCGTGCTGGAGCTGTCGCTCCCCAAGATGCCTCCTCCGGAGAACAAGACCAAGACCATCACCATTCAGTGATGGCCAGGACGATGGGGTTCTCCTCCTCTTTTTCTTAGCACTCTGCCTTCACTTTACCCCAAAGTAAAGCAGGAAACCGTGGAAATAGCATTTTTGGGTTAGGTGATCACATTCAGGATAAATAAAATTTGTCAAGAAGAAAAAGCATTATTCTAGTGAGCGTTCTGTAAGACACACCATCAATTATGACCTCATTCGGTAGAACATTTTCCTCACAATCCGTGTTAAGCGACTCTTCCATTCCTTCTTCAGCCCACATCCCCCGCACTCCATCGTGCCCTAATCTTCGACTCCAAGTTCCCTCCCAACACGACGGAGACACTCGCGGGCCAGGTCGACAACAACGGCCTCGTCCGAGTCCGGGAAGCCGGCCGAGACAGCAGGACCTCCAGTGCCGCCTCCAGCGCGCGCCAGCACCGCCAGTAAGTCCGACAACTGGCCGTATACAACAAAGAGGTGCGCCGTCCGTCCGGATAGCACATGAGATCGGAGGGGGTCTAAGGAGAGGGGTATGAGTCGGGTGGAATGTCGAGTATTAATTTGTTAAAAGGTTAGATGTGGGGCTCAAAGGTGGGGTAAGGCAGGAGGGCACATGTATATAGGCAATCAGATAAGAGGGATGCGTTTAGTACTCACGCATCCTATCCTCAGCAATCTTATCCGCCAAAATACCATGGTACATTTTGAGGTCCTTCACGCGAGAGAGAACCAGAATAATCTCCTCATTCCGTATCCTGCAGAGATATAAATTTAGCCTCGCTAATCAACAGTCGTGGTGGTGTTTTGGGAAGTCGGAAGAAAAAGAAGCCCACACACCTTGGAAGAGGAAGCCGTCCGTACAGCAATCGATCCTCGCAGTACCGCGCGAGCACGTCCCGCACTTTCTCCAAGAAGAAAGGCGCGGCCACAGCCGCGACGCGGCGCGATATCTCCGTCTCTGAAAACGCATATAAAATTGGGCACCCAATACAGTCAGTTGTGGTTATATCATTTCGCCTTATCAAAATATCACTGGGAAATTATGGCAGGCTTGCCCCCATTCCAAAGCACAAAATCGTACCTGGCGACCTCTCGGCGCACAGCTTCAGTAGGCATTCGAGGCAGTGCTTCGCAAACTTCTCGCGGAATGCGGGCGCGCCGCCTACTCCTGCAGACTGTGCAGTGACACCAGGGGCCGAAGGCGCTCGCTGGCCCGTTCCCGAGCGCGCTGAGCCAGATCGAGGACGTACCGGCTGTACCACTGAAGCACGGGCCGATGATGCCGGTGTGGTCCGCTTGGATTGAGACTCGCCGCGTGCCGATGCTGCGGGTGGTAAGATAGTGTCGCGCTCGGTGTCGGCCTCTGCAGCGAGGCGGATCCGATCCCGCGTGGTGAGCTCGGCCACAGTCCCAGCGGCGGCGTCGCCATCGATCCCGGCCGCCAGCGAAAGAAGCGAGCGAGACACTGGTCCTGCCAGAGACTGCCCAGCGTCTTCGACGTGGAGCTCGTAGAGCTGGGTGCAGCGTTCTATAATCCGCACGAGGCCCGTGAGCAGCTCATCAGAGACGTGCGCCTGGCCCATGTGCTCCAGGACGTCGCTTTGGAAGGTTTGAAAGACTGAGATATCGAAATCAATATCCACCGCGATCTCCTCCGGCGAAATGGTGCTTGGAGGAATGCTGGGACCAAATGGTGGTTAGAAAAAATCGAAAGTAGGGAACAAACCTCGGGGTCATAAGAAAGCCGTCGAAAAGATTGAGAGTCTTATAGTAAATAGAGTTCAAAATCTCCACGGGCAATTCTGACATCCAGCATAGGTTTAGTATTAGGTCATATGAGGCAAGACATTGGCGAACCTGAAACAATGCTATCTAAACTCTTTAGCCCTATTTCAACAATTGTTACAGCAGTATTTGCAGCCGTACGCCAAAGTGGTGTCGAGTCCTTGACACCTGGTGCCGGACAATCGTACTTGGTCCGCATCGGAACGTCCAGGGCAGTCAACACTTCTTCAAATGTACCCTCCGAATAAACCGCAGCCAAATTATTATAACATTCAAACAGGACAACGAGCTGCTGCAAGGACCGTTTTGCGAGCGCCATGTACGTGAAACCTTTGTCCATCCCTCCTGATTGCGGTTGCGAGCGTGCCAGATCCAGAGCAGATCGAGACATTCCTGCCAATCGGACAAATGGGAGACGCACGAAGCCTGCGACTGCCACCATGATTGCCTCCGGTGCACCGTGGATGTTGTCGAACCTCACCGTCGACCCAGATACCAAGTTCAAAATAGAATCTTGAAGTGGCGTCATATTGTCTATGTCAGCTATGTTGTCTGCGCGGATCCGTGACGGCAAGGCGCCTGGTGTCGGGTTTGTGTGGTAAAGCAGGAGATTACTTAGCACGGCCAGCATCCTTTTGAATTCAAAGAGGCCAAAGACGTCCCGGATGATCTCATAAATGTCAGGGAAAGTTGACACATGAATTGTTAGAGTCTCCTGAGAAAACGATCCGTGGAGAAGTTGTAGAGAGTTGCCAGCTGAGTTAGACTTTATCGTCGCAAACGACGATGCCCTGCTCAGCTGCGCCGGCATTCCGGACATTGCTATGCTTTCGTCGGCAGATGCTACGATACCAAGTCCGATTGCTTCCCACGTGTCCCATGAGGAGCGCCACAAGTCTCGTAACTGCGGGTCCGAGCGAAAAGAGTCACGTTTCTCGGCAGCCGCTGGGTCTGCAGAAGGACCATCTTTAGGGTAGCGAGCTAACGCATGGAGAGACTTTACGGCGGCAGTAGCAACCTCGCAACTGCCCTCGAGGCACCATGCTCTAATGTAATCATTGAACAGGGCCCATGCTCTGTTGAAATCGTCGCCGAGCTGGAGGAGAATAGGGAAGAATGTAATAAACGATGTCGTCACCCCCGATAGCGTATTCATCTTGGTTTCGTCCCACTGCCGCGAAACAGCAGCACCCCTTGGTCCTCCTGACGCGGGTCGACTTTCCTGCCTTGTCGCTGCTTGTGCTGCCGGCGCATTTAAGTCCCCGTTTGAAGTCGCCACCGCGTTAAGTCGACCAATAAGTTCGACTCGTTCACTGGAAATTTTGACTCGTTCAAGAAGCGGGAAGAGCACGTTCCAAATGCATTCACGCCATGCCTCAAGCGTCAAATGCTGCCCGTTGGTAGTTATGGTACGAAAAAGCGTCTGGTTCGCACTGATGCGAACATCAGCACGTGGGTCCGAACATAGTTGTGATAAGTGCGATAGCAAATGCATCCAAAGGACGTCCATGGTCTCGGCAGAAGGCGAGTTGCCCAGCGAAATCACAATTTTTCGTACCGCCTCTTCTGTTCGAGGTCTTCCTGCATACGTTTTCTTCTCCGTTGACCCTACTGAAGGCTGCGCTTCAGTCGGGCCGGAACCCTGCGTCCGGTGGCTAAGCAGGTTGTCACTGACACTCCATAGATGGCGAATGGACGTGAGACTAATATTCACGTCCTCTTGCAACGAACCAAAGCATCCAAGCGTTTCGATACATTCCAAAAGGACAAGAGGAGAGAGCCGTTCAAGGAGATTGTCGCATATGAGCTCAAGAACTGCAAAGGCGGCTCGGACGTGTGCGGGGGCTTTGCCAGAACCAACTTCCGGTGCTGTACCGCCTTCTGAAACGGACATTGATAGAACACCACCGCTAAAACCATTGACCGAGTTCGCGGCCGTACCACCAGCACCGCCCGGGCCGCCGCTCGAGTTCATCTTAGTTCGGGAACGCCCTGCACCAGTGCCAGGTCCGCTTGATATTGTCACTCGGATTACTTCAAAAATAAGATCCCAGCCGGTTGAAAGGTCGCGACCGTTTGCTTCCAAAACTCGTTTCAACGTCTCCAAGCCCGATTTTTGCACTTCCGGCACCCAAGGCCCCCGAACCACAACCAGTTGTCCTGGGCTAGAAGTAACGACAGTTGGCGCACCAGCAGGAACAGATGGGATTGCCGCCTCCACCAACATAAATCGCCTCAAGGGCCCCAAGACCGCCTCCTCTGCTGAGGAAGCATCGGTATTATGGCTTGTTTCGGTCTGCTTTCTGGTGGAAAGGTCGACTGCTCTAACTCCAGCTTCTACAACATCCCCGAATGCTGAACAAGCCTGGCTTCGAATAGCCGGCGGAATACTTCCGACTGGAGCGTGAGCAACATCTGTCAGCCTCGACACAATGGTATTCCAGACTTCATATTCGGGTCCAGCCAACAGGCGAACTCGGTTCGCCATCGCCACGTCATGCAGCCGATTAATGGCGAATGCCGATGCGCGTTCGTCGACCAGTGTTGTAGCTTTGGCTTGAGGTGAAGAAATTGAAGCAACGGTAGTATCAGGGCGCAAAACAGCATTTACAAGCGTTGAGGCCGATGATGATTGTAATGCTTGTGAAATAGTGCTTTCAAATACGAGTCGGCAGAGCGCATCCACGAAAGCTGAGAAACATCTGTCGTCAAGAGCCACGGTATCATCAAACACTTTACGAATAGTCGACGAAAGAGCAAGAAACTGGTTGTCAATGCCGACGCCTTGTACATTTCCGCCAAAACCAGTTTGAATGGTGAGAACTTGTAGAATTGACGTCGTACGTAGCCTAGCAGCGTCTCTTGAAGTATCCATCCCGCTCGGACCACCGCTCGTAGCGGGTGCGGTTGGAGACGAGTCCCGGCGGTTGATGAGCTTTCCTGCAGATATGTAGACATCTGCAGCTTGAAGAGTCTCAAGGAGAGGAAACCAAGAATCCGCATCAAGTACTGTCGTCAAATTGGCGGATATGGCAAGAAGCGATCGAATACAAATTACGTTGCGCTCGTTTAATAATACCCCTAGTCGTATAATTGTGCGAGGTAAGAGGGTGGAATATTAAGCTTCTACACATGTCTCAATGAATGAATCATACCACTGCCGCCTGAACCTCGAGCAAAAAAAAATCCCGGTGACGAGGATACTGTCTGTCCCGCTAGAGGGCTCAGTGCAAAAAGCCCCCGAAGTGCAACTGACACGTCGACAGAGAGAAGCACCGCCGGAGGGATGGAAAGTCGGCAGAGAGTGCCGATGTAGGTTGTCCTGGTACTAACTAGTCCGAGAAGTCCGAGCATAACTGTAAATCCTTGGAATGCTGAAATGGTGGAAAAGAAGAGATCGTCGTCCACGATCGGTGAAGATAGCAATATCGTAAGTCCAGCCAATAAAGTCGAACAGGATGCGTTGGCCATCTCTATGGCGAGAACGATCTTATCAGAAGATGATGGGCCGTCATCGTCCTTCGGTTCAAGCTTTGGGAAAATTGGAGTGGTTGCGGACGACGAGAGTGCAGCCGACTCATAAGATGGCAAAATCGAAGGAAGTATGAAGGCTGATTGATGGTCTGCGATCTGTAGTAAGCTCTGAATGCTCAAAAAGGTTGTATACAGCTCTGGTATTGGAGGTGGCTCGGTTTTATCCAATTGATCGATGCTACCAGAACGTCAGAAAATATAATGGTCGATGAACAGGGCAAACCACTGAAGCCGCGTGGATGACATGCCCATCAATATTGGGGCCTCGGCGGAATTTGCTGTACTAGGAGCTGTGCCTGACGGAGATTCAACTCCAGAAGCTCCCGCAGATGGAGGCGGTCCGATGAGAATAGCAGGCTTTTCACCAACAACGGCTCGTGCGATACCAGATACTAAATCAGCGAAAATGTGAGAGGGTCGCCCGTCAACCATGTCGAATGTGCGGAAGATGTCTTGAATAAATCCGTCTGCAGAGCAAAGGCCTTTAAGAGTCTCTAGGGCCAAAGCTCTTTGCCACAACTGGCCCCCACTATCTGGATCCGCGAGTCTCACAAGCATTGACAAAAATATTTCGCATTCTGTAAACTAGTAGTTCCTTGACATCAGAGAGAGAAAATGTCATTGAATTCCAATCGTACCATGGGTTTTTGAAAGTTTTTCACGACAACAGCGATGATTCTCACAATGCGAACAGTTATTGGAAACTCCCCAGCATCCTTGTAAGTCTTTAGTAGCATCGGACATATGCGATCTTTTATTAGGGACAGAAGCTCTAAGTGCTGGATGATAAAGATAAGAAAGAACAGTTGCTTCATTACAGAAAGCGTCTCACCGAATGAAACAGTTGCCAGTGATTGGCTAATATGGCATCGATAAGTTCGAGCACAAGATTTTTGGGAACAGACGCCACACGGACGAAGTTGGAAGGCTCTCCATTTGATAATTGGCACAGGTCCTATCATTGGCCTCGTTAGATTAACAATATCGAAAATCCCGAACCTGAAAGAGAAGATAAGCATCTTGAATGGCAGGTAAAAGCAGGCCAGATTGCCTTTCTTCTTCTGATCCAAACGAAGCGCCTTTCCAATTGCAAAGAAATTCATCAATACATGCGGGTACCCTCTGCCGTACCTTTTTCTTCGACTTGCTTGTCTTCAACAACAACTTTGTCGAATACATGAACAACAAGTTGTCGCAGGGTGGCTGAAGCAGTTCCATAAACCATTGGGTACCGCATATCCATGAGCTTTAGACACAGGACGATAGACTAAAGGATTTTTGAGTAATGCCTTCGCGAAGTTGCAACCTACGTCGCCAACTATTTCTCCGTGGACACCGTTGAAGCTTGTAAAAAGTGGCAGCATGGTCTGCAGGACTTTAACCTGGAGATTTTGATCGCCGCTTTGATAGTTGTCCATAAGCGCCCTAATAACCGTCGTGACTGATGCCTAGCGCCATTTAAAGTGCGTCAGCGGCCAGCGCTCGTTAAGTTCGATCGACGAGTCACCTCCGGTAGGGCCTTGTTAATGACTATCCGTTGAAGGCACCCAACTGCAATAGGAAGTAGGCGGGTGTTCTTGGACTCGCATGCCTTTAGAAACGGGCGGAGGATATCATCGGATTTTGAGAGCTCTACACTAGGACATTAGTGACAATGATTTCATTACGACAGCGAGTTCACCTGTGAGAATGAAATCGCTGGGTGAAGATCCTGCATTCTTGAGGGTTTGCGATGGCGCCTTTTCCTTCAGCGTTTTCAGAATGAACAAAAGGCGCTCTGCTGCCTGCTCATGCAGGTCAGTTCGACGGATTTCCTGAATGATCGAACCAACCTCCTTAACCTCCGGGTTCTTTCGCCTCGACTCACTGGCGAGGGCACCAAGGTCATTTTGTAGGGATGAAACCAAGCTGCTTCCCGCAGTGGACATTTGCTCCTGCCTTCAAGAGCAGCTTAAGCACTGGGTTCGCTTAATTCCGCAACTAGATCGCGCGGTTTTCCTTTAAAAAAGCAGAATGCGCGGGATAATCGGCATTTACACTCAATACTACCACGAAAAGATCGCACCCCGGAAGTAGTCTAACCTGAATGGATCCCTAAGCTTCTTGGTGGTCGGTTTTTGCGCGTGTGACCGGCGATGGTGGACGACGCGATCTTCCAGGTGGCACACACCACCACAAAATTACACAGTCCAGCGCGACGCTCGTACCCGTTCCCCTACCTCCAAGGGGCCCGAAAGACCGTCACGGTTGCATCCCTAGCCTTTGGTCGCAAGTCGCGAGCGCTTGCCAGCATTGGGCATCCCATTGGACCAAACCCGACGTATGTTTTTATTAAACCACTGACATGAGGCCGGAGAGCAGAGTAAAGCCTGCTTCAACACTGCCTATTACAAGCACGCTGCCTTCGACCTGTATTTGTACGGCGCAACGGCTGCCTCCATCGCCTCCTTCAATCCAACCATGCCCGCGCACCAGAGGCAAACAGCGTCTTCCCCAGCATCGCGCACCACTTCCACCTTCTCTACCTTCGGCAGCTCCAGGACCTCGAGCCCTGTCGACAGCACGCCACCACGCCTGCAGCACATTACGCCTGCCGGCGCCAGCACTTCGACGCTGACTCCCATCGCACGAATCCGGATGTCCAACAGCTCCCCTGCCGCCTGGTCGTCGCCACGCGCCCAGTCGCCTTGCGCCAGCAAGCGCAGCACCGTCGCCATCGGCTTGATTCCTGTGAGCGCCTCGCACAGCATAGGCGCCAGTGGGTGGTCGCTTTAGCACGCGACCAGTATGCCGTCGTAGTCAGTGTTTGGCCGCAGAGAATCCCGCGACAGATCGTAGAAGAGCGCGGCGAAGCAGGCTGACGCTAGTCCAGAGTGCCTTCGATAGCGGGCGGAGTGGAGGTTGGGTAGTATCCTCTTATTTGGAACCGAGAGCGCTGAAGAAGTCGAAAGCCATCCGCGTTTCCCAAGCTCTTTTTGAAGTTCCTCCGTCTCCAGCTTCATGTCCTCAGTCATTATCGTTGTGGCATTGGAGTTCACGATTAGGAAGTGTTTCATTGCGACAGGAGTGCGCAATTCTTTCAAATAGCCTGCGAAAATATGAGTGCGCAATTCTTATATTTTCGCAGGCTATTTGATTCAGGAGAGATATTTAGTGTCCACGTAGAGCACAACGAAGCAGTTTAAAAGAGAGCATTTGATATAGAGCGCAAGATGGTTTAGCCTTCCAGACAAGTCACGAGGCAAAGACCCGCCTTGATTCTTGGTCACGACACCTCATCATTCCACGATGGCCCAGTCCCTCGCCGGTGCCGTCGCGCGGCACGCCACCCGCCTCCATCCAAGCAACACCGCCTTGTTCCTTTGCGACATCCAGGAGCGCTTCAGGTGAATTTGCGGCATCGCGTCTGGAGTATCCTGCTTCCTCCGTTCTGAATCCTTGCTAGGCCACACATCCATAAGTTTGACGTGATGCTCGAGACTGCCAAAAAGATGGTTCGCTCGCAAACCCCGACCTCCCCTCCGAGTTTTAGGGTGTTTATTGGTAGGCTGGTGGGACCAATTTTCGCTTTTCAGGTCCAGGTGTCGAAGATACTGGAGGTCCCTCTTATTGTTACGGAGCAGAACCCGAAAGGTAACGTACCACACCACAACTGGCCATTTTTTAAACTGAAACCCGAACTCGTTTGCCCCTTTTCAACAAGCGCTGGGCCCAACGGTTGAAGAGCTTCAAGTGAAGGATTTGGCCAAGATTATACAACCGAAGACGAAGTTTTCGATGTGGCTTCCCGAGGTGGAAACTGTCATCAAGAGCCACCCGGGCGGCATAAACAATGCCATCCTTTTTGGAATTGAGGTTGGTTCTATTTAAGCCCTTTGATGAGACTATAAGCGGATTCGCTGCGGTATTCTTTCAGTCCCATGTTTGCGTTCTGCAAACAGCTCTGGATCTTATGGAAAACGGCGTTCACGTTGTTGTCTTGGCTGACGGGGTGTCCTCCATCAACAAAGGGGAAATCCCGGTTGCTTTGCAGGTTTGCTTGGCCCAGATTTTGGGTTTGCTTCTCACTCTACTTTGAATATCTAGCGAATGCGCGATGCCGGCGCAACCGTGGAGTCGTCGGAATCGGTCATCTTCCAGCTGCTGGGTGATGCTGGGCACCCGAGGTTTAAAGAGATCCAAAACCTGGTTAAGCAGGTCTGTATTTTGTGCTGCATGCCGCGTGTCGGGCTTCATCTTATTTTTCTCAGACGAAGACTTCTACCGTGGCCGCTCTTGAAGCTATTGCGAGCCTTTAAGGGCCTTGTTTGTCCAATAGGGAACTCATTTTGTTCTGAAAACTATTTGTGCAAAAGTCATGGTCGCCGTGGCAGGCTTCGATAGGGAGATTTTTTTTAGGATAACGTTTGATAGACCCGTAGATATAGGTTCTGTGGCATTCCCCGATACGCCTATCCCTCCAATGTGGCACGACACCCACAGTACAATTCCACACACCCACCCAGGAAAATAGCAGATTAAAATCGTGGGTCTTCGGCCATGTGTTGTTCCTCCAGAAACTTGGTTGATTGAGAACATGCGAGGGGTCCTTGCCACCGCCGCCGCCACCGCCGTCCTCGGCGCTGCTGCCGCCGCCGCCGTCGCTGTTGTGCCGCCCTCGCGCGCCGCCGCCACCCTCCGAGATGTCGCCGACTCTACCGTCGCCGCAGGCCCTGTCGCCGCTGTTGGTGAGTGTCGTTGGAGGGCTTTGACTCCGTGCTGTTCCGATTTTCCCCGCATCTACGGCACCCCCATACCCGAATCCCATCGAACTTCCGGCTCGTTCGGTTCTGTTCTCGAGCTGCGCAGGAAACGATAGAATAATATAAACTGCGCCCTATTGCGGTTATTACTATACAGACTCTAACCCTGATTATTTTAGCTCCC
>JADGKE010003254.1:0-17308 GCA_026954515.1 Cladochytrium tenue
GGCGCTGGCCCCAGCCCGCGGTCCGGCGACCCTCCCCCGTCGACGTCTGCCGCCGCAGCATCCTCGCCGCCGACGACCGCCGACATTGGCGACGTCGGCATCAGCCGCACCTCGTGCAGCAGGCTCAGCACGTCGTGGTAGCGCACGCCGGCCACCGAGATTCCCGACGCCGCAAGCAGTTCCACGAAGCGCGCCGACGCGCCACGTAGTCGCGCGTCGCGCTCGTGCACAATCACCCCTACTGTCGCCTCAAAGTGCACTGGCCCGCCAAACAGCAACCACCGCGTGGTGCCGTCGCCCGCTGACGCGTCGTCAATCGACCGGTCCGAATCCGTCGACGACACCGACGACGACCGCACCCGGCCGCCACCACGCCGCCCGCCCCGCGTGTTGGCCGCGTCGCGCTCCTCGCGGCTCTCGAAAGCGCGGTCGCCCTCGTCACAGATTGCGTCGACCTCGACGCCCCACGCGATTGTGAGCTCTAGCCGGACACCGCGCCCACACGGCCGGTTCAGGTGCGGGCAGCTGTGCAGGCTCGAGTCCCACGGCACCGACACCTCCAACCGGGACCGCCCGTCGCTGGTCACGACCGGTCGGTTCTCCGGCAGCGGCTGCTCGCTCGCCACCGACGCGCCCGACGATGACCCGCCGCCATCGCCCTCCTCGGCCGCTGGCAGCGCCAGCTCGACGAACCCGGAGTACGGTTGGCTCTCGTCTAGGTCCTCTTCCAGCGGCCGGTTTGTGCGCACCTGCACGCGGCGGATGCGGCCGATCCGCAGGTACGACACGCGCCGCCACGGCAGCCCGGTGTGGCCCGCGGCGTGCGACAGTCGAAGCGTGATGCGTCGCTGCAGGCCCTGCCGTAGCAAGAACTGGTGCGAACCAGGCACCGGTGCGCCCGTCTTGGATTCGGCCGACGACGCCGACACCACCGACTGCACCGGCACGCCCTGGAAGTCGCCCGTCGAGCTGACGGGCTCCGCAATCTCCACCTGCGAAAGCACGATCTGCCGGTGTCTGGCGGCGATGGCATGGGCGGACGTGGTTGCTTGAGTGCGGGCCAGTGTCGCAGGAACAGCTGTTTGCGCCGTTCCCCGGCGGTTCGAATTCGAACTACTCGACATGCGCGGGGGAAGTAAACCAGACGCCAACGACCCGGCCTCCAGCGCCGGCGGTACGGCGGAAAATGCGGCGCGGATGGCCTCTGAGACCGGGCGCCGCCGCCGGCCGAACACGTCGAAGCGCACAAGGCCGCGCCGCACAACCTCGCGCAGGCCGGCTGACACGCGGATCGTCAGCGTCTGAGAAAACTCCCAGTTCACGTGGCCTGCGCCAAAGTCCGACGTCGGGTGTGTCGCCAGCACTCGCATCTCGTTCGGCACCAGCCACTCGCCGCTGCGCGCCGACCACGTCCCGGGCACCAGCGACCGCCGCGCCACAGACGTCTCCATCCGCGGCTGCAGGCTGTCGCTCGGGCTGACCGAGTCGCGCAGGCTCTCAAACTGCGACGCCCGGAACTGGCAGTGCACCTGCGTGAACTCAGACTCGGATAACCCGGACAGTTCCAGGATCGATACCTCGAAGACGACCGTGCCGCCGTCCTGGAGGTAATTGTCTGATCGATCGTCGCCAACAACGGCGGACAACGCAGCGCTGTTTCGGCGCTCGATGTTCCGGCTGAAGACCTCGGTCAGGCTCGGCTTGCGTGCGTGAGCCCGGGCGGCCGCAAAGTCCCGCAGCTCCTCGTCATCGTCGTCCTCTTCGTCGTCCTCATCTTCATCCTCCTCGTCCTCCTCTCTGAGAGGTGGCTCCGACGAGATGGGAGAGATCACCACGCGCAGCCAGCCGCGGATCTCGCCCGTCGCCGGGTCAGTAACCGGGCTGCGCGACTCGCGCGCCACCCCAATGCCGAGTCCGCGAACTCCGACACTGGCCGAACCAATCAGCTCGTAGTGTGGCCGCCGCCGCGAAGTCGCCGCTGCGGGTGCCGCCCCGGCCGCTGGGGAGGTACCCACCATGATTCCTGGTGGCACCGGCGGCGGTAACGGCGGCGCTATGGGCAAAAAGAACGGCAGCCGTAGTCCACTGAATGGCGAGGCAGCCGCACCACCACCACTCCCTAACGACGCGCCAGATGCGTCGGCGACCGGAAGCGGCGGCCGGCGTCCAGGTGACAGCGCCGACGCCATCGACATCGATGGTGAAGCCGAGAGTACTGCGCCCAGCGCCGACGACAGCGGCGGCGGCTCGTCGGCTGGCCCGGCCACGTCGTAGAAGCAGCCGTCCGAGGCGGATGAGCGGCGGTGCACGTAGAACGACGCGGCCATGTCCGTGACCTCGTACTGCGCACGCATCAGTGGCACGCGCACCGCCAGCGCCGACAGTGGCCAGTGGTGCACCGAGTTGTGCTTACCGTCCAGCACCCGCACCGCAGCTACCGGCCGCGTCCGCGGCATATCCGCCCCAGTGCTGCTCGCCGCCGCATTTGTGATGCCTTGTGAGCTCGGCGGCCGGTTGGAAAAGTCGCTCGAGTGCGACTCCCAGAACGAGATGGGATTCAGGTGGCTCGCATCGTCGAGAATGACGACCTGGTAGAGCACATTCTTGCCCAACTCCCGAGCGATGATGTTGGCTTCCTTCAGAAGGCCCGCGTACCGGAGAACCTGTTGAAGGATAGATATTAGCCATGTATTCCGCAAACGTGATTTAGGACGTGCCACTGAACTCACATCTTCGCCCAGTTTAACAATGCAGCGCCATCGCCACTGTCGGCAGACCTCGGACACGAGCGCCCTCTGTCGGTCAGTCCATTCATCTGCGACAGACCCTACCGGGGATGACAGCAATCTCGACGACATGACGTCGCCCATGACGCTAGAGCCCCCGCGCTTCGCCTGGAGCCTCCTCAGTTTGCCCTCGTAGTTCTGTCGCTGGACCTCCAAAATTCGTCGCATCTTCTCCTTCTCCTGCGCCAGGTCCGCCTCCAGCGCCCGCACGCGCTCCTCCACCTCGCTCTCCCGTGACGCCGTTACCGCCGCCGCTTTCGTCGCCGTCGCATCTGATGCGCCGCCACCTCCTCCGCCGACCGCTGCCGCGTGCTGAACCGGCGGCAACGGTACTAGGGGCGCCAGGGCGGACGGGTCAAGTAGCCACGACAGCCTCGAGTCTGCAGCAATTGCAGATGCCCAGTTGGGCGCGCCACGCGGCGACGGTGGAGGCGCTACGTCCGTTGACGGAGACGCCGGCGGTACCCCCACAGCTGGTATTATAGCTCCCGCCGTCGATCCCTCTTCTGACCCGCCGCCTAGCGCCTGAGCGATGCGCAGCCGTGCTTCCAAGTCCATGATGAGCGTGGCTCGGAGCTGCGCCGCAGCTGCACTCAGCACCGCCACCGACGTCTGTGGGTCAACCGGCGTTGGCGGACTCGACCCGGTCTCCCCCGCTCCGGCCACCGGTGTCGTGCCCGACTCGCCTGGCTGAGGCCCCGACCCGTCACCTAACAGCGGCGGTCGCCGTCGCGGCGGCCATGCAAGGTCAGACCCAGAGTGCTGCGAGGACCACGACGCCAGGGACGCCGCGTCGGGTTCCACGTTGCCATCACCCGAAGGTTGCCCCTGGGATCCCCGTCGCTGTGCCGGCGCCGAATCGCCCGAAGCCATCATCTTCTCGGACGGCAACGCCGCAAAAGACAGTGACCGCGCGTCATACATAGTCGTCGGGCGCGGCGTGACGGGCGAGTTCTCGCCGCTGCCGGGCGATCCCGACGCCAGTCGCCACCGCCGCGCGGACGGCGCCGGCGGCTCTGATGGGTTTGAGAACCGAAACAGATGGTAGTCGCCGAACCCGATGCGAGCCCCAGATACTAGCCGCACAGGCGCGGCTAGCCGTGCGCCGTCCACCAGCGTCACCCCGCCCACTTGTGGATGCAGCGTCACCGCAACGCGAGCAGACACAGAGCTCGCTGCTGATTCACCTGCGGCATCTGTCGGGGACGGCGACTGGCGCAACGGTCCGCCCCCATCGACAGCCGGAACAACAACGCATTCGAAGGTCGCATGGAGGTCGCGGATGTCGTCTCCCTCAAGCCGGATCGCAGCGTCGATGGCTGACCCGACAACATGCGTCCCGGGCGGGAGGCGGTAGAGCACGCATTCGGACGGCAGTAGGTCATCGATCAGATTGATGAGATGTGGCATGGCCCTTGGAACTGGCACGCCCGACACGCCAGAAAAATCTGCTGGACTGGACCGGCCCGAAGAATTGCGTTCAAAGTATGCCAGGTCCTGTCGAGCAATTCGCTCCGACATTTCCTGCAAATTAAAAAGTCAACATACGAGAAAATAGGACACAAACATGATATAAAAATTCGTATGTCGAAACCGACAGTTTCACCCCCGTGGCCCACGTCCTCCTCCTTTCTAGCTCTCTCACCAGTTTTTCCTTGAAAGACGACGTCAGCTCCTGGATCAGCTTCTCGTTGGCGCGAAGCTGGTCGCGCAGCGCCTCCACGTCCATGGGCAGATCGGCTTGGAAGTGCACTTGCGACGGTACCTGCTCGGGATTCAGATTGTTCATAGACCGCGGCCGTTTCAGGCTCTCGGCTCCGAGTGTGCGTCCGAGCGTCGACATAGCCCGCAGATCGAGCGACTCATCCGACACACCGGGCGTTGGTGTAGCAGGAAGGGAGAGCGACGCGGCGCGCGACAAATGTGGTCCCGACCCGTCATCCTCGCCGTCCGTACCGCGACTAGGCCCGCCGGGATGCACGCCACCGGGCACTGGCGACCGCCGCGGTTCGGCCACCGTCTCGTAGTTGGCTAGGCGCGCCTTGAGCCGCGCAACCTCCTCTTTAAGCAGCCGGACCGTGCGGCCAGTCTCGTCCTCGTTAACGACGGCGCGAGTCTCGATGCGCTTGGCCCTCTCCGCAAAGCGCAGCGTTGAAAGCGTCTCGTCGTAGTTTACGTCCGACGGCGATAGCGCTGCGAGCATCACCGTCTTTGAGTTGCCGCCGAGGCTGTCCTTCAACAGCCACGTTAAAACCTGGCGGCAGGGATACAAAAAAAAAATATGGTAAAGGTAACAATGAATATCACAAATTTCGGCATGAAATCTACCCCATGAGGCCCGCTTCATCTAGCCATGCTCCCCTTTCTGCCTCTCCCCAAAGTCAAGGCTCACCGAGTCTCTATAAGGAATAAACGAATCAGGTTTCAGTTTTCTTGTGCTCGTTCGCTTGGCAAGGATGTGGGTGCCCGAAGTGCCAGCTGAAGAGCTGCCGACCGCTCCATTTTCTGCCTCGGCCAGTGCTGATATAACTTTGCCAAGGGCCGTCAGGCTCCGGTTGATGGCGGAGCCCTCCTTGAGCCGAACGCCTTTCGCTCCTGTAGCGTCCGCCCGCTCAGATCCGGCTAGGTCGACGAGTGAGATACGCGACACGCGCTCGGTGCGGTGGCTCCCAGCAGCTGCACCCGGGGGTGGCGTGGTTGGTGGGATCGGGGGAAGCCTTGCGGACAACGGCGCATCGCCACCTTGTTTCGACGCAGATTCTGTCCGCGACTGTGTCAGAACTAGGCTGAAGATAGCGTGCGAACGCGAGGATGTTTCGTTCATGTTCGTCGATGCCACGATGCGGGCCTGTGTGAACCGTCAGTAAAGCAGGGCGGTTAGGAGGGTAGGAGGGATAGGGAAAACGCATTGGCTAAGCCGACCTTGTTTCCGATATCCATAAGTCGCTCCACGCTTTCGAAAGAAGTGACAACCAACTTTGAGAGGTCCTCTACGTACGGGCCCAGTTGAGGATGCTCCCGGACCCGAAGGTTGTTCTTGTTTGCAGGGTTGAGTAAATCCCGCACTCGCTCGTTGTAGATCTATAGAAGATGATCAGCATTGCATATGCAGCTTGCTCAGCGTCAGATTCCTACTTCGATGTAACTGACGGCAACCTCGAAGGAGCAATCGGGATCGGTGACAGATTGGATTCTTTCAAATATCTGGCAAAGCGTACGTATTAAGTCGGGTGACAGCACGATGGCACGACGTACCTCTTCACAAACCCTGGGGATAACACCGCGGTTTGATGGTGAGCCCATCATAGTATAACTCTGAGCGCGACATAAAAAAAAGGAGATAGCCGGCAAGGGGATGTGAAGTTTAGCACACGCACCCGACGAGTGGCCGCAACATGATCACAATTGAAAATGGTGCGTCACCTCCAGGCCTGCAGACACGCATGATCACACAAAACACCCACCTTTCCGCTCCCAGTCTGGCCGTAGGCAAACAAGCACACGTTGTACCCTGCAAACGCGTGGTCCAGGAGCCCCCTGCCGATGCGATCATACACATCCTCCTGCGATGCGCACGTTGGTGACTCAGGAAAGCAGCTCCAGAACACCGCGTCAAACGTGAACGTCTTGACGTCCTCCTCACCGCCGCCTCCGGGCCCGCCCGCCACCGTCGACGAAGTCGATGACAACGCACTAACTGACGACATCACAGACGATCGGTCGCCTGACGCCCGCGCCGACACCGGAGCGCCTGGCCCGACGGCGGCCGATACAGCCCCTGACGCGCCGCTCGACACGGCGCTGGCTACCGACGCCGGCGACAGCGACGCACTCGGCGATACCACACCGTTGCTGCCGCCGCCGCCGCCGCCGGCAGCAGGTGGCCGTTGAATGGACAGTGTATCGGGGGCCGACGTCTCCTTGAGGATGATGGATGAGGCGAGTGCCAGCTCTCGTGCGTTCAGTGGGCGGACGCGGACGTGCACCTGAACCTTCGACGACGCTGCCGACGGGCCGCCGCCACCGCCGACATGGGCGTCGTCGCTGTCCGCAGCCGCTGGCGGCATCGGGCAGAAGGGAGCAGTTTGGGGGCGCGGGCAGGCGCGTGGGAGGAAGTGGGGACGGGAGAGATGGTGTCAGCCACTGTTTCAGATACACCACTGATCGTACAACCAACAACAAGTACGACTGTAGGACAAAAATGCACAGTGGTGGTGAGTTGTCATTGTGTTGAGTTTTGGAACGGTTTCCGCCAAAAGCTCATCCTGCACGGCAGGGCTGTTGACGGCGTGTGCACAGTTCTTTCGCTGTATTATTGGCGAGGATGACATTCTAGTCATATGTTTTATGAAGGGAGCTATGACCCATTGAATTTGGTTTCGACGATTTTGTAAGTAGGATTGAACGTGAGCGCCGCAGCCAAAAAAGGCTGTGGAAGGTTATTATCTATCATTCTGCTTCAATCTCATAAGCAAAAAAAACTCAGCACGCAGTCTGCACTTTCCTTCAAACCTGCTCTCAGTCCCTAGCCCAAAAAAATGCTAGGCACCACTATTAGATTTAAGAATGAACGACTACAGATAGTCCCAACAGGTGTAAGCAGACTAACTCAAGGGAAAGCTAGCGAAGAGCGTACTACAATGCACCAGTCCTTAGATTGAACACGTTTTTTTTCGAAAAACAACGCATCATTTATTACAATTTCAGAAGATAGAGACAGAGAAATGTTCACACTGGGAACGCATTCGTGGGCCGAGTGAAGATGAGAAAACACCTGATGATAGTTAATGATATAGAGTGCAGTATCTTTGAGTGCCAAAACGCAATCCCAGCGGGCGACTGAAATACCGCCGGCTAGGATTTGTTTTGACCTCATAGAGAGTGACTTGAATCTAAGAGTACACACCAGGAGCGCCAATAACACAACAACCGAGCAAGACAAGAAACGCAATCCGTGAGAGCCAAACGCAACCCCAGCGGACGGCACGAACCCTCCGTCGGCTAGGATTTGTTTTGACCTCATAGACGGCATTGCAAAGGGGAGGGTTAGATTTGGAAGGTGGAGGAATCAGTGAGCGCCAAAAACTCAATCCCAGCGGGCGTGAAGCTACGTTGCAGCCGACTAGGATTAGTTTTGACCTCATAGGCAAGCCAGCCGAAGCAGGAGGTCGGGAGGGGGTAGTGACGTCCGTGAGAATCAAAACATTAACCCAGTGGGTGATGATCGCCATCGCCGGCTAGGTTAAGTTTGACCTCATAGACGCGTCGGGCGTATCTGGCGCAAGGAGGTGAGCTCAGACCGAGGAATGAGGCAGAGGGTCATCCGTGAGCATCAAAACTAACTCCCAACAGGCGGTTGCGCGTCGATCACGGCCGGCTAGGATTAGTTTTGACCTCATAGACAAAGGGTGCAAGGGACAAGGGACTGGAGACGGGGCATGGGACAGCACAACGCAGAAACCCATCGAGACGTCACTGAGCTTCAAAACATAAACCCAGCGGGAGACATTCATTAGACCTCCGGCTAGGTTTAGTTTTGACCTCATAGACGCGCAGAGACACGCGATGACGCGCAGGTGTAGGGAGGAACACACGTGGCGGGGTGATCAACCGTCCGTGAGAAACAAAACTAAACCCCAGTAGGCGCTCCGATGAGTGCCGGCTAGGATTAGTTATGACCTCATAGGCGAGTGAAGGACAGGAGTGAAGGACGGGGAGATCAGCAGGTGGGGGAGGACGCGCCGACGCGTCCGGTGGCCACGCACAACGGTACCAGCCGTGAAGGAGCGAGGCAGGGAAGAACCAATGAAGGCCACAACATGGCCCCAGCGGCAGCACTGATCGCGACTGGGGTTTGTAATGACCTCATAGGTTATGCGGGAATAAGCAGGGTGTCGTACGTATAGGCAGCGGTGTGTGAGCTTATATACCCGTCTCCCCGTGGAACGCGCACCGGAGCGGGTCAGTCGGCTGCCCTCCCACAAAGCATCGCATCTCCACGACTACCCTTCCATCCAACCATATTAGGAAATCCCGACAAATTTAAGAGCTCCCACGTGTCGACCAGCGTAGTCGAGCGCCGAGGAGAAAAACCTCCGAGGGGTTGGGTTTGGGGATGATGGCTCTGGTTTCCATACTTCTTGTTTATTTGTCAGTTACGTTGACCCAAAACCGGTTCGTAGTCGAAAAATCCCGCACTACACGTGTCACGGCTTGTTACTCTTCTCTCCATACCCTTCCTTCATCGTTCGGTCTATAAGTCAATTTTAGGGCAGGGCAGATCACCGGCAAGTAGTTGTCGGCTCCGAACCTCTTTAGCTTAATCCACTCTACACCCTTCCATCCTGACCGATTACACCAACAACGATGGCGATCTATCCCACAGACTATTCCCAACGAAGTCAATGCCCTTCCAGGAAAATTCGGCGCGCCGAAAGTGAGGGATGAAGTTGGAGTCGCGGAAGGGGGCGGTTGGTCCCGTTCTTCTGCATATTATCTATCTGATATCTTGCCCTTAAGCCAGAGCCTATTCGTCAAACCCTTACAGTACATAAATGCGGAGCTATCCGCGCACGCAGCCTCTTAGGAAGGTGGCGGAGGGAGCGTGTTCAGTTTGGCAGAAGGAATTGGGTACGCCTCTCGGTGCTGCAGACGTGAGGTCCAACACCTTATCTTTTTTCTCTCTTTTTGGATCAGATGCATGTTGTGTCTCGGCTTTCTGCATTTGCTTCACCGTGATTTTCTCCACCGAGTCAAATTTCACGGAACAAGGCTCCTCTAATTGTGTCTCGACACCAGCCACAAAATGACACCCCAGCAGCAGCAGCATGATGGCCGCCAAAGCTACGACGGCAACTGCCACTGCGGCGCATTCTGTTTCCGCGTCGACTTCCCTGCCCCGCTCATCGTGTCGGCATCAGAGCCCTCCGCAGGCAGCATCGCTCTTTCCACTTGCCCGTGCGCCTACTGCACCATAACCGCATCCCTGCTGATCACCGACGCCGATCGCCGGGATCTTGGCTCCGCGGGCATTTCGGTCACGGTTACGAGGGGTGCCGGATCAGACGGGCTGGGAGGGACGCCCGAAGGCCCTCTTTCCGAGTACACGACTCATCATGGCCGACACCGCTTCTGTGGTACCTGTGGCACGCACATCGGCATCTTTAAAGACCCCGCGCCAGGCTCGCCGATCGGAAGTCGGCCCACCCTCCTCGCCCTGAATGCTCGCGCTTTGGCTGGGATCGAAGTGCCGTCATGGTCTGTACCGACCGAGCCGCTCAATGACTCGCGTTTGGGCGACCTTCGATTCGCAGCTCCGGCAACTCGCCCCGCAAGCTTGGCGGACGCTGTTCTGGCGCTTTCCGCAGACTTGGAAGATGGAGAAAAGATATATTCCGGCGGATGCCATTGTGGCGCTGTAGTTCACTGTGTACGGACGCGCCCGCTGGACGACCCGATCGTGGAGGTCAAGGAATGCGACTGTAGTTCTTGCACTAGGGTGAGAATTATATATAAAACGTTATCCATAAAACTCACTCTGCACGCATTTTTGGGAACTTCGCACATGCCAGTTCGGTTGCATTCTCACATACCCGCGTCCCTTAAGCCGCGTCGTCACCATCGAGAGCGAGGGTGCGCTTGCCTCCTACTTCTACCCGCTCGGGCGCAAGTTCAACGCGTACCAGTTCTGTCGGCTATGCGGAATCTGCACGGCCATGTGGATCAAAGGCCCACCGGAAGAGTTCCTCGCTTCTCGCCCGGAGGCCTTCCGGAACATGGTGCGCGAAAAGATCAACGTCAAGCCGGTCAACGTCCGGACGCTCGACTTTTTCCTTGCCCAAGGATCTCAGGAGACAGATGAGCGCGAGCGTGTTTTGGCAAGGGTGGAGAGGACACTCGGAAGCAAAGAAGGGCAGCCATATGTTGTACCATCTTAATGCCAGAGACAGGGCTCGCTTATTTTCTGATGTTATCATTAACAGAGGAGTTTCATTAACGCCACAACCTCATCGCTTTGCTTCCTGATATGGATACCCACTATTTCCATGAGATTGATGCTCAGAACATTCACCTACTAAACACCGCCTACCTGGGACGATGCCCTTGTATACATAGTCATTTCCGAGCTTTTCTCTTTGTCCGCAAATTGCAAATTCCACCTTACCTCCTTCACCTTCGCCCCCTCCTGACCTTCCGCCTCCCCAGAATATTTAACAATAAAAAACCCCTGCTGAGCTCAGCTTTGATCTGGACCATCCGCTGCAGAGCATCCAGCAGCTTGAACCCGAGCTCTTCTGTGTCAGCTGGAGCCAATGGCTCGTGCGGTCCGTTAACGTTACCGCCGATACCGCCTTTGCTTCGTCTAGGTTCACATACTCGACCGCCTTGCTGTCGAAACAGCGTGACCATCGAGCGCATATCCGCCACGACTCCCGCCGGTGCTTCTTCTGATCACTCTGACGAAACCGTCATGAGCAGCGCGTGCGCGGTCGACAGCGCCATTGCGACGATCTCCGCCCACACCGTCCCCACTTCCTAGCCGCCTGCTTTCCGGCGACACGAACCTTCACGTTGGCCTCTGTGTCGACCGCCAGCAACGCTTCGCGGCCCACATGGCCATGAATAAGCAATAAGGCTGCCAGTATCATTCAATGCGCTTTTGATAGGATGGCAGAAGGCGTCGGGACGGATTGTGGGTAAGGCTCAACTCCGTCACAAGCCTCGTGGTTGTGGCCCGCACGCCTGAGCGCCGACTTCGCGCGCGTTGTTTCGAGCCTCTTGCCAGCGCTGCAAGCATTTCCGCAAGTTCCGCGGCTGCCTCCACGAGTGATGACAAAAAGGACAGGCAGCGAAACATAAACCCTACTTAAGCCATAATAATTTCGGACAATCGAGACAGCAGCCAAGAGGCATCTTAACATCAACAATCTTGTCCTTCACTCTTAACTCGGAATTTTGGTTAGGGAATTTTGTAAGATGAGGCTTTATTGTGAACTTAAAGTCAATTATGCGGGGAGCGTTCAATTAGTACAAGAGGTAACAATCGTTCACAGGACAGATGGTAAGAAGCACGAGTGAAAATGGTAACCAAGCAAGCAGCGCACTGAAACTAACAACGAGGGACGAAGCAGATCAACTCGGGTTAATGGAGACCGCAAAAGTGAACACCAAACTATCGACCGACCGCATCGACAAGAAGCGGATTACTTCTTGTCGATCGTGTGCAAGGGACCCTTGAAATCCACGAAGAACCAACAGATAAACCCAACGACAAGGAAGCCGACCATGATGACGGACGTGTAGTTCATGTTGTACTGCGTGACTGGCAGAGAGTAAGGCAAACAGAAGAAGGCCAAGTACCACAGAGCGACAACGATCGAAACGATGTGCGGAATCACGGACAGCTTGCCCCAATTAAGCCATTTAACCGGCAGCACGTTGTCGCGGCCATGAACGAGAAGAAGCAAGGCTGGGATTGCATAGCTAAGTTGGCCCATCAGGACAGAGCTGCCAATGAGGGCGTTGAAGGCGTTGGTGCTGCCGATATAGAGGCAATTGATCACAAGCACGAGGACGAGGGTTAGAAGTTGCGCGGCGATCGGCGAACCGAAGCGAACGTCGACGCTCGAGAGAACCTTGGAGAACGGGAGGCCACCGTCCCTGGCAAATGCGTAGATCAGGCGACCGCACACTTGCTCCATGGCTGGAATAGGGCCGACCGGCACCAAAGCGTTGAGGAGGCACAGCACAAAAATGCCCGGCGAGGCGCCGAGCGTAGCATTGGCGGCCCCGCCGAGGGCCACGCGGATGATCTCAAACTCGGGGAACGCGGTCGGTCCGTTGAGGATCGTCTCGATGTCGCCCATGCTGAAGCCGACGACGAGGAGGAAGGCGAAGCCAGTCACGAACCCGACGAGCACGGTGGTCCACATGACCAGCGGTACGGTGCGGCGCGGATGCGGTACCTCCTCGGCTATATGAGTCGGCGCGTCGAGGTACGCCATGCCAAAGGTCGACGAGATCAGGCCGGTCATGAAAACGATGAAGTTGGAGTCCCATCCCGTGAAGTTAATGAAGTCGGTGAACACGTAGGATGCGCTGTTTGTGACGCCACCCGCAGCCGGGATCGCGATGATGGTTACGATGAATCCGACAAAGGAAATTATCACTGCGAAAGAGTTAGAGAGTTAGCAAAAATGCTTATGTAGGTTGTTTGTAACGAAACGCTAAATTTGTACGGAGAACGAGGTGAGAATTTTTTTTTTGACTCACTTCCAATGTTATCGAACATCGGCATAGCCTTCATGCCAATGATGTTCATCAATGCGGACAGAACGGCGATGGCTTCCGCCCACCAGAAAACCGTATTGGGAGCGAGATCAGCCGACGGATTCGCTAGTATCATCAAGCCGGTAAAGGCCTGGCCTACGAGGATGGTAGCCGAGCAGGTGAGGAGCACATAGCAGGCGAGCGACAGCCAGAGCGTGATGTAGGCAAGGACTGCTCGCATTTTGGGCGCAGCGGCTTCGGCGACCCAGTGGTACTGCCCGCCGGCTGTCGGAAAAGCGTGCGCGAACTCCCCGAGAGACAACGCCGTGAATATCTGGCCTACCGACACGGCGATGAAGCCGTACGTGAGCGTCGGAAGGCCGCCTTGCGTCAGTGCGTTCGCGAGCGTGCCGAAAATGGATGTCCACGTGCTTTGCAGAGACAGGAATGGGACGAATGAGGGGGGGGGGAGGGGTGGAATGTAAGTGCTTGAATTCACAGGCTGTTCGCTCGGTGTCTTACTTAAGCGTCGTGAACGCGATGGCGAGGATGGACCATATGCCGAACGAGCGCTTGAGCTCTAAGGAAAGGAGCAGTGTTAGGGCGAACTGATGAAAGTTCAGAGCACGCGCCGACGCACCCTGCTTGTGGCCCAGGGCCGCGAGGTCGGCGGCGTCGTCGTCGACGAAGCCGTCGGCGGTGGTCGCGAGGACCGCATCGAGAGCCTCTTCGGCCTTTGCAGCTTCCGTGGCCATGTGTTTACTCTGACTTTCCTGTGTCACGCGGTTGGTCATGGCCGGAGAAAGGGGTTCTTATCTTCGTCTACGGCATGGGTGACACAATAACAGCTCGTACGTGATACCGCTGCGATTAGATAGGAGAAGAGATAGGGTGAGTCACTGTGGCTAGCGAGTCTTGCATGGCGCCTGAAACGGGAGGGAAAGGGTGCATGCTGCCCCGAATTCTTCCGGACATCTTGTGACGCTGTCATGAAACTGAGGAGCCGCCGCTGTCACCCGAGTCCGAAAAAAGATTGCATTGAAATTATCGGTCTTTGTGACGCTTCTTCGACTTCTGCCAGGTGAGACTAACCTGACTCGCAGCTGCGCCTAGCAATTTCTCAATTCACTCCTGTAGAGCAATGCATAATTTTTTTTTGTATCTCCCTTGACCCCGAGTGTGTCTCATTCTCATGTATTCTCTGACCTAAACTACCCTTCCGTCCCCCCGTTCCTCAACCAGCATCCATCACAGGCCGTCTGGGCGACTTGAGGCTGAGACCAAGCCTTCCGACGGCGCCATGACTTACGCCGGCGAGCCGTGGCAGGCGATGCGCAGTGTGGTGCTTGAGGGTGCCGATCGAGTAAGGTTCCCTGCGTCGGCCTACTCCGACCGAAGGTTACTGTTGCGCTGCCTCCGACAACAAGGTCGCTGAAGTTGTGTTCGATCATGTCGAAACATTCAAACACCAACCCGCGACCTACCCCGCCACATCGTTCTCAACCGCATCGTCTGTGGGTTAAGGTTGCTGCGTTTGGCGAGACCGACTTCACCGTCTTCAACGCCGGACAGTTCCCGGCCGACCGCTACACCACTGGCATGACATCGACCACCTCGGTCGCCATCAACTTTGCCCGCCGCGAGATGGTCCTCCTCGGCTCGCAGTACGCTGGCGAGATGATGAAGGGTATCTTCACTGTCATGCATTACCTCATGCCTCGCGCCAGCGTCTTGTCGCTGCACTCGTCCGCCAACGAGGGCCCGGCGACGTGTCGCTTTTCTTTGGCCTGTCCGGTACCGGCAAGACAACGCTGTCGGCCGACCCTCACCGCTTCCTGATCGGTGACGATGAGCACTGCTGTTCCGACGAAGGCATCTTCAATGTCGAGGGTGGCTGTTACGCAAAGTGCATCGGCCTGTCTGCCGAGCGGGAGCCCGAGACCTATGGCGCCATCCGTTTCGGGTCCGTCGTCGAGAATGTCGTCTACAACCTGGCCTCGCGCGACATCATCTATGATGACTCGACCCTGACTGAGAATACGCGGTGCTCGTACCCGATCGAGTTCATCCCCAACGCCAAGTTGCCGTGCGTCGGCGGGCACCCCAAGAACATCATCCTGCTTACTTACGACGCGATCGGCGTATTTCTGCCCGTGGCCAAGCTCTCGCCGGCCCAGGTATCGTACCACTTCATCTCGGGCTGCGCGGCCAAGATCGCCGGCACCGAGAACGGCGTGACCGAGTCGCAGGCCACCTTCTCGGCAGCACCCTTCCTGGTCTGGCACCCGACTAAGTACGCCAGCATGCTGGCCGAGAAGATGGAGTAGCACCAGGCCTCGGCCTGGCTCATCAACACGGGCTGCAATGGCGGCGCTTACGGTACGGGCAAGCGCATCTCCATCAAGTACTCGCGTGCTATCATCGACGCAATCCACTCGGGCGAGCTCGCCGCCGCAGAATACGGCACCTACCCGGTCTTCGTCACAGAATACGACACCTACCCGGTCTTGTTTTCTGTGACGGCGCGCGGGATCTGCAAGTCAGACACCTACCCGGTCTTTGACCTGCATATCCCGCGCGCCGTCACGGTCGTACCGCCCGAGGTCCTCAACTCGGCAAAGTCCTGGCTCGGCACCAAGCAGAGCTTCGACGCCACCCTGGTCAAGCTCGCTGGCCTGTTCAACGAGAAATTTGCCGCGTACGTCGACAGGGCTACGCCCGAGAGGAATGAAGAAGACCCTCTCCCCCCTATCCCTCCCCCCAACATGTCTTCCGGGACCATTTTTTTTGTACCGTTCAATTTCACGCCCCTACCATATTTACCTTATGATGTCGCACCCTTCAATCTGCAATCCTCTTTCCCTACCGACGCCGTGACGTTGTCAATATCGCCGCTCCTAACGTGATCAGGAGTGAAGGCTCGTAACAAGGTTTTTTTTTCATCCGTGTTTCAGGTGTTGCGCAAAAGCCAGTCGTTAATCCTGGGGCTAAGCGAAAGATAGGTAAACTCTAACAGCGAAAAGGCAGTAAAAACTACACCAGCCGCCGGGTCTCCTCCGGTCGTGCGCTTCACGATCTACCAATATTCAGGCTTAATCCCTTAAGCAAAGTTCGGGAGCCGGCCAGAGGTCAACGCCAGCGCGTGTCCTGGGAAGTGCTGGGTGACCTGGCCGCTGACTCGTGGGACGTGCCGGCCGCTTTAAGGCGCAGAACGTCAGCCTAGTCAACAATGCCAGCTGCACGTCCGTGCCGCACATGCCGGCGTGGCACAAGCACAATTGCGTTCTGATCAGCGACGCGGCGCACGGCTTGATGCCCTTCATCGGCCAGGGCACCGGCATGTGCACGGAAGATTCGCTGGCGTTCCAGATACTTTTGGAGAAAATATTTGAGCTTCTCCGCGAAAGGCTGCTGCCACGTCCGAGGCTCTGGGCGGGTTGGATTTCGGGTCGTCGCCACCGCCGTTGCCCATTTCTTGATGAAGCAGTTCGCGGTTGTTGCGTGTGCTCCATCTGAGCTATTTCGCCGACGAGCTGGTAAGTTACGACCCTTACGACGCGACAGTCAAATTCATCGATGTCAAAGGACTCTGAGTTGCCGCCCCAGCCCGTCCTGGACCTCATCGAGCCGCCGGACAGGGCAGTGGCTTAAATGCCTCAACCAACGACTTCGAGAGCGAGACGGCGTCCGGTTCCGGCACGCCGTCGTTGTCGCCCGTAAGCAAATACTCAATGCGCGTCGTCGGTTCGACGAAGGCTGGGTGGGCTCTACGTCTAAGCCAACCTGCCTGGGTTAATTTTGGCTGGGCTAAGCCTGGCCGGCCGATTATCGGGGTGCGCTTGGTCCGTTAAGCCTGGAGTGACTACCCCGTTTTGGGCCTGGTTGGCTGGGTCAAATTTGTCTGGGCCAAGCGCGCTTACTCCGTTACGTTGGCGACGCTTGCCTTGCTTGCCCGTCTTGGCCTGGCCACACCTGGTTGGGACGGATGATTTTGTCTGGGCTAGGCGTGGGCTAGGCCTGCTTAAGCCTGCTTAATTTTGTCTGGGCTAGGCGTGGGCTAGCCCTGCTTAAGCCTGCTTAATTTTGTCTGGGCTAGGCGTGGGCTAGGCCTGCTTAAGCCTGCTTAATTTTGTCTGGGCTAGGCGTGGGCTAGCCCTGCGCTAGCCCTGGGCTACGCCTGCTTAAGCCTGGCTGGAGGGATAATTTTGCCTGGGCTAGGCCTGGCTGGCTTGGCCTGGGCTAGCCCTGCACTA
>JADGKE010003255.1:0-17212 GCA_026954515.1 Cladochytrium tenue
CCCCCTCCCCCTTCGTATCGCACTCCATTATAAGTTAAACCTGTGACAGTTCCGTCAGGGACGATACCATGGCCACGTCGTCATCGTCATCGTCCTACCATACATCCGCTCCTAGAGGGCCACACTCACAGCAGCAGAATGAGCAAGCCAATGCCACCGCAAACAGCCAGCAGAGATACCCTTACTCCCACAACCACGGGTCACCGGTCGGTGAAACAGAAGATGCTGTCTCCATGGACGTATTCGAGCATGCAAAGGAGAACATTGTCCCGCTTACTCAGGGCCGCTCGGCAAAGACGCTAGCTCGCCTGTACGGAGGCGGTGGCGACGGCGACCCGCGCACAGGCGAACGCAGCAGTGGCGGCGCAACGGTGCACCCAGCGCAGCAGGCGCAGCCACGCACGGCGCCGCCGGCCGCGACTTCAAGCGTCGACGCCCAGCTCCGGGCGCTCGAGGCCGAGGTCGCCGCCGTGACCGAGGACGACGCCGACCCGCTAGACGCGCACGACCGGCTGCTGAGGCTGTACGAGGCCCACTTCACGTCGGGGCAGCACGCGCGCGGCTACAAGGTGGCGCTGGAGCGCGCCGCCCGCACTTTCCGCAAGGACCCGCGCTACAAGAACGACCTCCGGTTCGTCAAGGTATGGCTGCGTGTCGCGCGATCGGGAAAGGTGCCCGAGGACGTGTTCAAGTACCTGTCCGTCAACGAGATTGGAACCCAAACCGCGCTGTTTTACGAGGAGTACGCTGAGCTGCTCGAGAGCCTCGGCCGGTGAGTTGTCCCGTAGGCGAGCGAACATAAGGAAACGGAACGAAAGGGAAGAAGAATGAGCGAGAGAGAGAGTGTGTGTGTGTGTATTTTGTGTTAATATGCGTGTTATGTGGGGGTGTGCCCATGGGACATCAAAGGCCCTAATTGCGTCCTGTTCTCTTGCCAACCGCAGTTTCAAGGAAGCTGAGGAAGTCTATGACCGCGGCGTGCGGCGCAAGGCCGCGCCGTTGGAGCGCCTCGCCCGCAAACATGCCGCGTTCCAGAAGCGCATGGCGACGGGCCGCCGTGCCGCATTGGAAGCAGAAGACGACTACAGTACGAAGCCACCGCAGCAGCAGCCACCGCCGCTTCCTGCCTCGATGCCGCCGGCTGCGCCGACAGAGCTCCGCCGGCCTCTACGCCCATCTGCCGACTCCGGCGCCGCGCGGGGCGTGCCAGCTTCCGTGCCCACGGACCGAGGTGGGGCACGAGCAGGGAAGCTGGAGGTGTACCGCGACGCACCAGGGGAGGCAGCTGCAGCGAGGGCAGGCGCGGTCCTGCCAGGGAAGCTGGAGGTGTACCGCGACGCACCAGGGGAGGCAGCTGCAGCGAGGGCAGGCGCGGTCCTGCCGAGCGCCGCGACCGCCGGCATGTGGGACGACTACGGGACCGAACGCGGGCGGGCCAAGGAGAACGCGACCGAGCCCGGGCGCTGGGCCGGTGAAACGTTGCCGCAAAGGGTTTCTTCGGGAGTTGGGGGGCGCGGGGCGGCTGCGGGTCAGGCGCGCGTCACGGTTTACCAGGATGAGGTGAGCTTTCCACAACAGCCTTTGGCCGTCCCCCAAACGCTGAATTGAATTTGGTATCCTGGTTTGAAGCCTCGGCAGGTAATAGACGAGGAGCCTTTGAAGCGGCCGGCCCCAAGGTCTATTTTGAAGCCCAGCGCGCCACTAGGTTTGGTTCCGTGCTTTTCGGGTACTGGTCTTGAGTTGTTGAGGTGCTTAAATGTTTTCCCGTTCCCCTCAGGCGCACACAGTTTCACCGAGGAGCTTTCTCGAGCGGACAATGCCGCAGTTGATGCTAGGCTCGAGAGTGGGCGCAACTTCGGACTTATGAGCTCAGCCGCTTCAACAAAGCCTGCTCATAGCTCCCCAAGGAGATTAGAGGGACCTAATTTATCGCAGAATACAAATTCGGCCGTTGCCCGTAACGAAACAGCGACGGGAATACCGGAAATACCTTGGAACGAGCGCTTTGTTTGCGACCTCGAGGCCATTTATACCGAACGTGGGGAGATCTCGTTTGAAGAAGCTCGTGCAAAAGCAATGTTATCGAAGCAGGAGGGTGTGTATTTTGTTTTCATGTTTAACAGCTGAGCTTGTTCTCATTATTTTTGATATTATAGAGAGCCCAATTCGCACAAGGGATGTGCACTCCTCTATTCCTGTCCCCATCGTGGACGAAACAAGCCCATTCATGTGCCCCAAACCAGCGGCAATCCAGGTCCAAGAGCTAGAGAGAGATTCAAGGCCTATGAAATCATTGCAGTCTACTCCTACCCCGGCTATGGCTGCTCCACCCAAAATGAGCGAGCATCAATACGAACAGCTTCCTATGCCCAAGCAAATAAGCGATCTGCCTCCAGTTTCGGAGATCAAATCTCGGAACCAGCAGCCTTCTCCTACAATCAACACGAAAGCCGCACTGGCGGATGTGTTTGAGATGTTCAACGCACCGCTTCCCAGCGAAGAGGCTGACGACGAAGATGATGACAGTGATGCACTGCTTGCTCGTGGCTCGCGCGCTGTACAACCCGACGTTGCTCCTTCCACCGAGTCTGGTGACGTTGCCGCACAGCCGCCGTCGTGGCTTGATGTTGAGACAGACGAAACAATTTCTTCGAAGGTATTCCGTCCGCAAATCGAGAGTATCAAAGGCGGTGTTTTCAGGGACGCGGATGACGCTGTCGCGGTGAACGCACGGCCTGCCGACACAAAAGCCCAAACAACCACCAAGGCTCGCCGGCCTTTGGGTGCGAAGCCCGTGGAAACCACCAAGCCCGCGCAGATTGCCCCGGCAGCACCGGATTACGAAAACGCAGCCCAGCCGCCAGATGAAGTTGCGCTGGGATGGCAGGCGGCCCCGAGGACGGGCGTGGCTCCACCTCGAGCCCCCGTGGCGGGCTTTGTGCTGCCGGACCTGAACCGAGCGATCGACTCGACTCCCGATGTGCGAAAATTCCAGTTTGAGGACGAAGAGGCTGAGGACGAGGACGACGAGCACCTCGAGAACCTCCGCCTGCAGTCGCTGCACCTGCAGCGGGCGCGCGCCGACGCGGCCCCCGACGTGCCCATCTCGTCGTTCCTCCGGTCAGGGCTGGGCGGCTCCGGTGGCATGCGGGTAAACCAGCCCAGCACCGGTGGTGGGCTGGCCGCCGCGCACGGCCAAGACGCGCTCATGCGCGCCATGATGACGCCCATCGCCGAGGCGTCGTTCGAGGTGCCCAGCGCCATCTTGGGTGACCGCACCGTCGCGAGCCTGGCGCTAAGCACTGTGTCGACGGCCAAGTTCTCGCAGGGCCTGGCCAGGGCGGCGGCTGCTGCCGCCATGAGGGGCGCGTCGATCGGCGACTTTGACGTGCCCGACGGCGTGCATGCCCGGGAACACAGCGGCGGCTTCGGTGCCTTGGACGCGATGGCCGGCGGCGGTGGTGCGCGGGAGTCGCTTCTAGCGTACCTCAAGGAGCCCACGGACTCTTCCGGCTCCGGAGTCACAACTTCATCGGCGTTTGAAGAGAGCACGCTGAGCTCGATCAGCAGGACCACGACGCTGTCTCTGGCGAGCTTTGAACCCACCTCGCTTTCCTCGGTGCCTGGTGGAGCGGGCCTGTCCGAGGCCTCTCTGGAGCCATCGAAGAGTTTCACATTGCCAATTTTCCCTCAGCCTCCCGAGGAAGAGGAGGCCGAACCTGTCGACGACGAGGACGATGACAACGACAACGACAACGACGACGACGAAGTAGTCGAGGAAGTTATGCCGGAAAATCCCACGCAGCTGAGCGACCCTCGACTTCGAGATTATGCAATGAAGAACTCTGAGTTTCCACTGGAAATGATGGCTGGATACGTTGACTGCAGCAAGATAAACGACACGTCCCCCAGCACCGCCGAGGGTGGCTTGGAGGTCGCGATTGATGCATCACTGGAAGCGAAGCGGCTGTGCCAGTTCCGCGTGGGAAACCTTGCCTGCGTCCGGTTCAATGTCGTGGCGGACCTCGTGGCCGCCGGCAAGGACACCGGAAAGCTGAAGGCGTACCTCGTCAAGGAGCCACGCAACGGCTTTGTGGCGCCGGCAAGCTACTTTGGTCAGGAGGACGAGGACGATGACGAGTCCGACGACGACGATGACGACGACGAAGAGGACGAAGAGGACGGGGATGGCAAGACGCGCCAGTCCCGCTACTCGGTCATGAAGCTGGACAACGGGCGCCGCGGCGCGTGGGAGTTTTTCGCCGTGTCGAGCCTCTGCGCTCGGCTGCCGGCCGCCCACCAGCGGCTCGTACCCCACCCAGTCTCGTGCCACCGCCTCCCGGGCTCACTCACCTGCACGCGGTTTTCGGTGGGCCAGTTTGGCGCAGGCGGGCTGCCCGCGACGCTGCAGGACGCGGTGCGTGCGGCAGCCACGGGCGCGTACGCCGGGCCTGCGGCCACGGGCGGTGTCGAGGAGCTGCTGGCGGCCTTCTGGTGCGCCGAGCTGATGCGCGCCGTCGAGGCGGTGCACGCCGCCGGCCTGGCGCACCTCGCCGTCGGCCCGCGCTGCGTGCTGCTGCGGTTTGGCAGGGGCGCCTGGGCAAACAAGTACGACCCGGCCGGCGCTGGCGGCTGGGCCGCGCGCGGCGTGCGGCTGGCTGGCTTCGAGAGCTCCCTGGACCTGGTCGGGCTGCCGCAGGCCCAGGCGGCGGCGGCCGGAGGCGCTGAGTCCCACGCGTGTAGCGCTCACTGCTCTGGCTCCCAGCAGGAGGAGGGCCGCTGCTGCTGCTGTTGCCCTGCCGGCGCGCGTGCTGGGGCCGACAGCCAGGCGGCAGTGGTGGAACCGGATGCGGCGGCGGCGGCGTACGCGGCTGACTGGCGCGCTGTCGCGTGCACGGCCAGCGTGCTCCTGGCCGGCGTGCCAATCGAAACCGAAGTCCTGGCAGACGGCGCCGGCGGCAGCACGCGGTACCGGTGGGCGAACGCGCCGTGGTGTCACGGCGGGTCATCCGCCGGCTCTTGGCGTGCCGCCGATGTGTGGGAGCGTATCATGGACGCGCTACTGAACCCCAGTGGCGTCGACAGTAGCGCAGAGCAGGCGTCATCAGCACCGGCGGTGGACGGCGGTGTGTGGAGCGGCGCTGAGTATGTCGAGAAGTTCGAGGAGCTCGTGGCCGAGTTTCCTGGTGCGGTGCGGGTGCGGCGGGCGCGGACCGAGCTCGAGGCGTGGCTGGCCGAGGCCAGCGCGGCCGGTGGGCGTGCGGCAGGTCGGGGCCTGAAACCGTTGCTTCAGCGGGTCGACCTGGCGACGGCGTAAAGGCAGCGGCGGGCGAAGCGAGGTTGAGCGCGAAGGGGGGGATTCCTGTTGTACGTGGTATCACTCACCTCAGCTCCCCTTGATGGATTTGGTCCCTTTTTTTCTTCTTTTTTCTTTTTCTTCGACTCCCCCCCCCTTTTACCATTCTCTTTTAACGTTAAGGGTTGAGGATATATTTTATCATTGATTGCTTTCGCTCGTTGGGTATAAAGCGGAACCTGTTACAACGGGAGCCCAAACCCCCTTTTGGACAGAAAGTAAGTTGTCTTCGCTTATAGGCATTTCCTAAACCGGATATATTCCGGATATGCCGCTTCCTGCATGCTCTGGTCTGAAAGTGCGGGGGCACTGCATGCAGGCAGCAACGCGCTGCATGGCGGGTGTCAGAGGTCATGGACCTTCGAAGGTCACTAAGAACATCCGCTTCTGGAAGAGTGATACTCTCCAAAGACAATCAAACCATGATTTATCGTTAAGAATGGTGTAGCGAAAGATTGGGTGCAACGATACAAATATTAAAGAAAAGCGCGAACAGAGCGGAAAGGGTAAGAAGGTCCTAAGCAGCCGTGACTCCATCGGTGGGCGGCAAGCGGCCAAGCACTTCTCTTGCATCCGGAGCTGCCATTCCCTTGATCAGGTCAGCTGTCTTTTCGCATCGCATAACGGTCGAGTTCGAACGGGTTAGTCGGCCAATCCGAACGCAGCGCCTCGGGGGGACGAGATGCTTCACCAAGTCAAGGTTATGAGGCTTGATGCCGTGGTGCACAAGGCCACGCTCGTGCAAGAAATCGACAGCTTCTTGGAGCTCCAAGCAGAGTCGCTCCGCTGTCACATGAAGAACTCAGGGGGTAAAACAACAGGCTTAAGGAGTTCGCATTAGACACTCTCCTTATTTCTGACTTTTTAGATGAGTTCATCTTTACCTGCGATGGATACGAAAGGAATCGGACTGTAAGCTTTCCACTATCTTTTTGCGGCGAAAGGATCGTGACTTACCTTCGACCACACCCCGATATATCAATCCGAAAGCGGCGTTATCATAAAGCTTCTTTCGATTTGATATAACAGGGCGCGGTCGAAAGTAAGTCGGCGCAAAAGGATTATGGAAAGCTGACAGCCCCATTCCTTTCATAGCCATCGCATGTAGAGATGAATTCATCAACAACGTCAGAAATAAGGAGGGCATCCAATGCGAACTCCTTAAGCTGAGGATCTGTTGCTAGGTGATGGCGCCGCTGCTGGATGTCCTCACTGAGAAGGGCAATTATCGAAGATGCAGGGACCGACGTACCGCTGGCTGGTGACAGATTTGCAGCACCAAGGTCTTGCCAAGATAAAAAGGAATCAAATTCTAGATTGAGACCTTGCATCACATTGCGAAGGTGTGCCAGCTCAGGATTAAGGCTGTGAATTTGCACCTTTTGAGTCATTATTGCATTGATAAACAAAGCAACAATGTCGTGAGTTCAGTCGAGCTCACCTATCTGAAATACAGCTCGGAACGCAGGCTATGTGGACTTGGTGTCACAGGTGGTGGTTAAGGTGGTGGTGGTGGGATGTGGTGGTGAAGATGATGGTGTTGGGACGGTCTGATCGACAAGATGGGCACTGGGAGTAGAAGGCCAGAAGCGTCGGCGAGCGGGAGAGCAACTTTCTTGGCGGTGGCGGGTGGCGTGGGGTGCTAAATTAAAAGTGGCTGAGCGTTCTTTTTTGTCCGAAGGGCCACCTTGTCCGAATATACTGAATATGTTGTCAGGTTGATGGGGAAGGACGAACAGTCAAGGGAAGATAGGGAAGATACGACTCTTGCGCAGCGTGACAGGATTATGTTTAAAATATCGTGGCATTGGCGAGGTAGCTGTGGTGGGGGGTAGCGGTATGTTGACAGAAAATGAGATGATGATTAGCCCCATCGTTTGAGCTCAAAGAGCAAGAACTGGTCGAGCGAGGCCAACCGAAGGTAAAGACAAAGGCAATGCAGGTCTGGCTGCCCTGCGGCAACTGGGCCTGCAGCTGGGCGGCCCATGACAGCGGCGGAAGCGGTTTCTTAGGGAACGGGTGGTGGTGGGGAGGTCCGGCGGGACCGAGGCCACCGACGGAGCGGCTCACCGACACCACCTACAGCCATATGATAAAACGATTCAAAAAACAATCGGTATCAGTGGAGCCCAAATTCAAAGGGCCACACACAACAAGCTTGGAAATCTCATTCAGTGATATCCATTCGGGAGATTGGGCTGCAAAACAATCAAGCAGAAACAGAGATTTTGATTAGGAACTGAAACTGACGAGCCCGGAAAGCACAGGGCCACGCTTCTCAGCCACGTGTCTGTTGTCCCGGCAAATGTTCCTCCTATTCTCAGGCGGACATCTGAGGCGTTAAATGTGCTGGGTATGCTTGGTTTCTCTTCCGTTATGGGTGACGCCGTGGGCAGTTTACCCTCCTCTCACCACCGCTTCTCCTTTGTTATTCCCTTTCTAAGGCGCATTCTTTGTTCCGTGCTTTCTCGAAGACCTTGTTTGCTTGTGGCCCCGAAGGCCGCCAGCACCCAAGCACACTGTTCGTTTTTGGCCTGGTCACTGCTCAACCCACAAAAATTCTCGAGCGTCTTCGTTTATCTCTTTTGTGTCTAGTTTCAAACTAGAGGGGATGGCGACCAGCGTCAGAGGACGGAGATGGAGAGCGGAAGGGTGGAGGGGAAAATGAGAGTTGAAAAGAATGATGATCGACCGTGACACCCGTGCTGGTCGTCACAGCCCATCAATGGAAAATCCAAGAACACAGCAGCCAAAAAATTTAACAACAAAGAGCTGAAGCCCACGGGCACTGTAGCAGTCGGAGCTTACGAGTCATCGCCATAATCGATGTACAGTCTATCGTCCGCCGTGGGGCAAACAAATGTCGATTGGTTGATATCGTACGCCGTCTTTTGGGAGGTGGGGACAAATAAGTTGTTCCTAAAGAAAAGGTGCCAAGTAAGAACAATTGACGGTGCAGAATGCAGAAGGGGTCAGGTTTAGAAAAGAGGGGCACGAGCCCGGAGCAATAAAACAGACCATGCGTTGATGGCAAGCAGGTCGTGCGCGGACTTAGAGGGGTGGAAGCAGTCCTCGGCGCTGAGGATGGACGGAGTCGCGCCGGACATGCTCAGGGCGGCAAACTGCGGGTCAACCATGACGGCGAACCCGGGGTCCTTCTCGGCGTTGTAGCTCTGTGCGATTTCGACCGCGCGCTGCGAGTATTTTCCGGCGAGTTCGGCAATGCGGGCGTAGCTATTTACGGCGTCGTTCGAGATCGGGTCGATGCAAAGGCACTCGACCCAGAATACGGTCCGGATAATGTCGCACGATGTCTCAGAGTAGGCGATGGGCACCAGCTGCGAGATATCAAAGGGAGACAGGAGCAGCACGACAGCGCGCGGCACCAGGCCGCGCAGGGCGTCCAGCAGGTCGCGCACGTTCGACTCGTACTTGTCGGCATCAAAGAGCAGGTCCTGCGTCCAGTTGTAGCAGCCCAGGCACAGGTCGTTGAAGCCGAGGACGACAGGGACGAACTTGAAGGTCGAGTTGTACCCGGAATCCACCTGAGCCATGTGGTCCTGGATGTATGTGTACTGCGTGGGCCAGTTGGACACCCAAGCTCCGGACTCAGCCGCGTTCAGACCCTGCACAGCAACGTTGTCGCCCTCGATCACAGTCGGGCAGATCGGGCCGTAGCAGAAGTCAAACGTACGGGTGCCATGTGACAAACCCAGCAGTTTCGGGTTGTAGTGCAGCAGCGAGTTGCCGAGCGACTTTGAGTCGTCGTCGCCACCGGTGGCGAGGTTGGCGCCACGGTACTCTAGGAGTGGGTTCTTGCTGAGCAGCTGTAGGAAGCTAGTGACGCGCGCGCCAAATCCGGCCATTACCGAGTCGCCGATGCCCATGATTGTTTGGATTTCGTCGACGCGAAGGTCGTGCACGGAAGTCGGCTGCGGGCTGCGCGGGGCAAAGGTCGGACATTGCCCGATGTCCGTCACAGTAGTGCGAGTTGCAGTCGTCGAGGATCCTCCGTACGTGGCCTTGGCTGACGACGACAAAGACGATGACGACGTTTTTGTCGAAGTTCCGTACACGGCCGATGACGTTGTCGAGGTGGTGCCGTAGACGACAGAAGAGGACTTGGTGCTTGAACCGTAGACGCGTGTGGACGTAGACGACGAGGACGAGCTTTTAGTCGTGGTAGAGCCGTAAGTAGCGGTGATCTTGGACGCGGTAGAGGAGGTGCTTGCTTTTGATGTGGATTTGGACGTGACGCAAGGCACTGAGGACCGAGAGTTTGTAGTCGACGTCTTCACCGAGGTCGAAGTCGTCGCTGCATACTTTGCTCCCACCGCGAGATTAACAGCCGCCGAGGAGGATGAAGCCTTTGCCACGAACAATGATGTGGACGTGGCTGTCGCGGCAGCCGCGGCAGCGGCAGCCTTCGCAGCCTTGATCTTGTTAGACCACCACCGCCCAGTTGCTGTAGTCGCAGTAGCGGTTGAGGAGGTGCCGGACTTGGCGGGGGCGGCGGCAGCACGGCCGGCGATGGCGGCGATGGCGGCGAGGACGGTGGAAATGATGGCGGCGGCGGCAACGAGGCGGCGCGCAGAGGCCGGGAGGCCGCGTCGGCGGTAGTGCGACTGCAACGTCGACGGCGGCGCCATGCCTGGGTAGGTGGTGTGACCGGTTGGAAATTGGACCTAACCTGGCTTGGGCAAGGCAATTGTTTGTGTGACAGTGACAGGCAGATTGTCATGAAAACACAGGCAGGCAGACAGACAGCAGTTAGGGATAGACAGACAGACAGGCACTGCCTAAGCACACAGCCTTTTGTGTGCTGGGGCGTTTTTGCCGACAGCCACGCGGCAAACACCGATTTTCTGCACGCTTTGTTTATTATTGGCTTCATTCAGTCGACGATGACGTCGGCGTGGCCTGCAGGCAAACCGAAGGAAGGCGGCGAAATGGGCACGAATCCGTATGTCATGTCTTAACCACTTTTTCCAGGGGTAGATTTTTTCGTCGCTTGAAAACCAACGAGGCTGCTGCCGACATTATCTAACGTCTGTATTTTTTCAAGCTCTTCTTACTATCCCCTTGACATCAACTGGCTGATGCATATTAACGCCAAATGGTAATGCCGAAAGGTGCAACAGAACGCATGCATTATACACGTAACATCCCATTCTACACATTCACTCATTCCCAACAACTCAACCAGACACTCACAGTCACATACATAATCACCCCGCTTCGCTCCCGCGCTGACTCGAAAAAAAACTAGCGCAAACCCGTCTCACGCCTCAACCCAAAATACTCGGTGACTGCGACAAGCAGAAGATCAGGCGCTTGTCCAGCGGAAAGAGGCCAGGCTTTCAATTGAACCAGAAGCTTACGTTAAAGCCGGGGTCGAGGCTCGCACCACCAGCCATGTTGTTCATGTTAGGGCGTTTTTTGCAATGTGAGTTAGTGAGCGTAGTAAGTATGAGTGCGTGTACATGTGTCGGACTTGCCGCAAGCGCTGGCGCCAAGCCGTTCTCGACCAACTGCAAGCTCCCAATGTCGATCACGCGAGGCGCCTTGACTTGGCCATGTCTCGAGGTTGGTATTGCCGCAGGGGTATTGGAGTTGGCGGCCTCTGAAGAATTCAGCAGCCCTGAAACTGCCGGCCCTGTCGTGTCATGTACGTGCCCTCGACCTGAATATAATCGTCGCTGGCTGCCCACACGCAAGCGCAAGCCACCACGCTCGCTGCAGCTGCAGCCGCCGCCGCGCCATCAGCGAGGACACTTTTAAGGCGAGTGGCCTTGGCCGATTCGCGCATTGCAATATTGTTGGTAATGTTTCGCACAAGTGGGCGGGAGGTGCGCACGCAATAGACGGCCCGCGCATTCGCGCTCCAGCAGCTTCACAGCCGGCTCCGACAACGGAGTCTGCGGATTCAGGGGTTGTCGACGACGGGCGGCTACAAGGGGACGCACGAAAGACGCAAGCGAGAACGCTGCGCTCTGGGTCGGCATCGGCCAGAAGAGCTGAGACCACCGCGACGCCGGCCAGTGACCCGCGCGCGGTAGCAACGGTGTCAGAGGTCGGTCACGGAGCTAGTTATCCTGGCCAATTCCGGGCCGGTGGTCAGCGAAACGTCGAAGCGTTCGCTGATTAGCAGCGGCACGCTTACGACGCGGCACACCTAGCGTGGTGGCGGCGTGCAGGCCGCACCTACGCCAGCGTCCATAGGGCAGTTCCTCTGGAAATGGAAATGCATAGTGAGACAGTGAGATTCCGGTTGTGGAGAAAGAGGACTAGGGACAGAAGCTGGGAAGGTAAGGTGCCAGAAGACCCAGAGACTGAGGGCTGAGAGAGTGAGTGAGAGTGAGAGTGAGAGAAGGAGTGGGTGTGTGTGCACATGCGTGCGGAACGTAAGGCAACGAGGAAAACTGCTGCAAAAAAACAGAACCAGAATGGCCCAGCCCACGTTCGCGACTGCCGACGACGACGCCGTCGCTGAACCCACAGACGCCGGCGTCATCGCCGCGCCCGCCCTGCCGCTCTCCCACGCCGCCCAGGATGCGCTCTATCTGCCCGCTTCGGTGGACCAATCCGCAATCCACATCGACTCCGCTGCCATGCCGATCGACGTGGCGCCCCCCCTTCCTGCACCTGCGGAACCGATGGAAGTCGATGCGCCACGTAAGCTCTTGTGGAGTTGTACCGTCTTCCGTATCCCTACACCTCCACCCTTTTACCTCCATATCTCTTATTTGCAACACGGCGTGTTCTGCCTGGCGTATTGGTTCCGGCACTGCCGTGGGCACCGCTATTATGCTTTGGCATTTGTTCAGCACCTAGCCACTGCGCCGCTCTGCTGGCCGTCTTGAATTCCTAAGCCTTCTGGGAAAGGCTTCGTTTTAACGCCAATGTCTCATGCATTACACCCGTGCTGTGCCCGTCTCTGTTCTCAGATGCACTTGAATCAGCGCGATCAGCTGTCGTTCATTCTTGTTTTCTGACTGACGGCGCTTTCAGGCTTGACAGACTTCAATTCCATCTTATCTTCGACTCCTCACGAAATCGAGGCGGAGCAGATATTTAGATGGGCCGTGCCAAGCTGGTCTGGAATCAAGGGCCTAAAGAAGACTCACAGCCCCGAATTCGAGTGCGCCGGAACGAAATGGTTGGTCGCTTGATTGTGGGATTTTGACTAACAGCCTGGCCTAACCTCAGGCGCTTGCTGGTATTCCCCTCTGGCAATACCCAGACGGACACGATCTCTGTATTCTTGGAGTCTTTGGAAGCATCCTCGGCCCCCAAAACTTCTAACTGGCATGAGTGTGTCCAATTTGCGATCGCGGTGGCTAACTCCGAGGATGAAACCATTTTCCGCCACCTGAGTAGGTGTTTACGCATGGGACCAGCACATTTTGACTTGTGTCCGTTCAGCTGCTCAACACCGGTACAATCCCCATGAAACCGACTGGGGGTTTAGTACCTTAATTAAGCATGTGCAACTGCAACACGTCGACAGTTATTCACGGTCGATTTTGGAAAATGACTCGCTTCAGTTCGTTGTTTTAATGCGGGTCTTGAAAGACCCCACAGGCGTCTTGTGGCATAACTTTGTCAAGTATGTATATTTATATGCTTTTGTCCACCAGTTCTTATTTCATGATCTCTTAGCTACGACTCCAAAAAGGAGACGGGCTTTGTGGGTCTAAAAAATCAGGGAGCTACTTGCTACATGAATTCTCTCTTGCAATCTCTCTATTTTACAAACTACTTTCGAAAGGTTTAGTATTAAATGTGCTGGAAGTGTTATTGAATACCTGCAGGCCACCTTCAACATCCCAACGGAACAAGACGAGCCGACTAAAAGTATTCCTCTTGCTTTGCAGCGAGTTTTCTATCAGCTGCAGTATTCTGAAACGCCAGTTGGTACGTGGTCTGGCTTGAATCAGGCCGCCTCTAACTTATTGTAGGGACGACCGAGTTGACCAAGTCGTTTGGATGGGATGCCGTAGATTCATTCATGCAGCACGATGTGCAAGAATTCAATCGCGTTCTGCAGGACAACCTAGAAAGCAAAATGAAGGTTCTTTTTTTCCACCACATCTTGCCCTAATTATCTGTAGGGCACTGAAGCAGAAGGAGCAATTTCACGGCTTTTTGTTGGGAAATACAAGAGCTATATCAAGTGCATCAACGTGAATTACGAATCCTCGAGAATCGAAGAATACTACGATATTCAGCTCAATGTCAAGGGGTTTAAGAATCTTTTTGACTCCTTTGTTGACTATGTGTCTGTCGAAACTCTTGATGGGGAAAATAAATATCAAGCTGAGGGGCATGGGCTTCAGGTAACCTTGGTTGAAGGATTCTCGCTGACATTATGTAGGATGCTCGAAAAGGTGTTATTTTCACAAGCTTTCCCCCCGTTCTTCATCTTCAATTAAAGCGCTTTGAGTACGATATGGAGCGAGATGCGATGGTTAAGGTTAGAGCATGTCCAGATTTACTGCGGTTTAATTTGATTTAGATAAACGATCGTTATGAATTTCCGGCAGAAGTCGATCTCAGTGCGTTTTTGGATGCCAGTAGCGGTCCACATGGACCCCAGAAGTATCTGCTCCATGGGTAACCTCTATTATTCTGTCTTGAATTGTAATGCGTCTCGTTAGCGTCCTTGTTCATTCTGGCGATCTTCACGGCGGGCATTATTGTGCATTCCTGCGCGCCGAACAAAACGGAAAATGGTAGTCGGATCGATATCCTGTTTCCCGCTAACTGCAGCATAGGTTCAAGTTCGACGACGACCGTGTCATCCCTGTTACCGAAAAGGAAGTTATGGAGGAAAACTTTGGTGGCGAGATTCCAAGCTTGAAACCGGGATTGAAGACCATTAAGCGCTTCACCAATGCCTATATGCTTGTGTATATACGAGAAACGGATATCGATACCGTCCTCTCTCCAGTGACAGAGAGCGATATTCCAGATCATCTCCGTTAGTGTCTACATCCCCCCACAATTGAAATTGTTGATATTCCTCCAGGACGTAGGTTCGAGGAGGAGCGGCTTGCTCTCGAGCAGAAGAGACGAGATAAAGAAGAACAGCATTTGTACATGAGTGTAAAGGTAGACACCATATTTTCGGTTATCTATTTATCTGCTTTAGGTCCTCTTCGACGAACAAATTAGAAGTCATCGCGGATTTGACCTCTGCAACTTCGATGACAAAACTCAGCCAATAACGGAACTGCCAACTTATCGCCGGAGAAAAGATGAGACTCTTGGCTCATTTAGGGTGCGTTTGACCTTAAGTGATCCATATGTTTACATCTTTTAGGAACAAATGGCTGAGATTCTTCAAGTTTCACCTGACCGCATCCGTGTTTCCGCAATGATTGGCCGTCAAAATAAGACTGTCAGACCTGACGCACCCATGTCTTCTGCAGACGATTCCAAGAGTTTGTGTTTTTCAAATCGATGGGCACTCTAAACCGCATTTAGCTCTGGAATATATCAAGGAAAAATTTGTCAAGTCTGCCTCTCCTGAACTTCGCCTTTACGTTGAAGTTGTTGACGATGCTCTATTGGAAAGGGTTAGCTGCTTTATTTTTTTCTCTTCCCCTGACATGTTTTAGGAACAAGAAAATCCAACGTCGAGTATCCATATTTTTATCAAATACTATGATCCTCGTGTCGGCAAAATGGAGTTAGTACTTTCGTTCTCCTGGTTTGAAGCTGATTTATTGGCAGATTTGTTGGAAAGATTGTTGTCACGAATCGTAACTCTCGAATTCTGGACTATCTTCCACAAGTCGCAGAATTTGCCCGACTTCCGGCAGATGTGCCTTTAAAGCTTTACGAGGTTATCTTTATTACATCATGCTGTATTTTTACCGTTTCTTTAGGAAATTAAGCCGGACATGATCGACCCGCTGGATCCACGGAAAACCTTTGCCGCCGCAGAACTCGGCGACGGCGATATTATCTGTTTTCAGTATGAGCTCCGAGAGTGAGTGCTGGCGTGATGGGCTGTATCTCTTTTAACCCATTTAAATTAGCTTTGACGAGTTCCAGGACCCGAATCTTGCTCTGATCCCGAACTATTTCGACCACCTCCGGAATCGCTTGGTAGTTACCTTTAAGCACAGGCCAAAGGACAGGGAGCCTCCAAGAGATGACCTGGATCTAACTTTATCAAAGAAAATGTTATATGACCAGGTTTATATTGGCTTAATAGGTGGTGAACTTACGTTTAACTTTTAGGTTCTCGTTCGCCTTGGCGCTGCATCAAATTGGGATCCACTCAAAATTCGACTATCTAGTTCACCAACGACAAAACAGTATATTAAGCGTGGACAGTCTGTATCGCTACAGGAAATTATCAACCAAGCTTACTACGCGGTGAACCCGTCGGCTCCTGGAACATTATATTATGAATTGCTGGATATTCAACTAAGTGAGCTGGAAAATAAGCGATATCTGAAGATTTACTTCGCTGATAAATTCATGCGGGAGCACGTAAGAACTTAATGCCAATATCTTGACTGAGCGTTATCAGGGTCCTTTCGAGCTTTTGGTTTTGCGCAACGGGCGTCCTGGAGATATTGTCGAGCAACTGCGCCCGAAATTGAACCTGGAACCTACTGGCACTGGCCGTCTGCGTCTATTTGAGGTCAACAATTACAAGATCCACAAGGTTTTCGGCGACGATGACTACATCGCTACAATCAGCGATTTTTCAACCGTATATTGCGAGGTTCGCAGGCCTGCTTCTTAAATCAAGTATCTTGACATATTATGTAGGAGGTTACGGCAGAGGAACTGGCCGCAGCGGAGAATGATCAATTTGTCAATATTATGCACTTTAACAAGGAAGTAGTTCGCTCCCATGGTATTCCTTTCCGCTTTCTCATTAAACATGTAAGTTTTCTTCTCCTTCATTTTGGCTAAAGTCGCCACAGGATGAGCCATTCTCGGCAACAAAGGAGCGGTTGATCGCTAGACTGGGTGTGAGCGAGAAGGAAGCTCCCAAAGTCAAGTTCTTCTTCATTGCTGGTTTTGGGCGTCCTAGACCTCTAGAAGATGGTTGGTCAAATGTAAAGCGTTTGTTTCAGTAGTTTCCAACCCGCTTCATTTATAGGTGATATACTTTCGGATATCGAGATTGGTCCGAACGACCTTCTTGGCATCGACCACATCGACAAATCAGGCAAGAGCTCTCGTCTTGGGGGCGTCGAACGAGCAATCAAGATTTTCGTAAGCCATCTCCAACCCCCCTCCCTTTCCTCCTGCCTTCTTGTTTGTTTTTAAAGGAGCTGCTCTGACTCGGAATTTTTAGAACTAGTGGAGCCACATGACAATCGGCCAGCAGAAAGACGCAGATTTGGGAAAGTTGGGGGCTGGGGTTGGATTTACTTGCACCCCTCCCGCCTCGTTTTCAACGTTGCTGTCAATCCAGAAAGTCTGTTTTGTCTGCTTCTCGACTTCTTCTGCCCGCCTTTCTCCACCTCCCGCTACCTGTCTTTTCGTTCTCATGTCTCCACACTTTTTTCCAGTATGTGTACCTCAAATCGGCTTGCTCTTAGTACATGTAGTCAGAGGTGCTTCTTGTCAACCTTTTTGAGTTACACCTTGTTTGTGGGGCGTTTTTTTTTTCCCTTCGTCTGCCTGTCAACCTTCCACAGAGCCACCTTTTTTTGTCTTTTACCTCGCAGCCATTTCTCTGCCCTTCCCTTATTACGTTCTGCCATCCCTTACCCCCCATTCCCACACGCACACCTTCCCAACTCCATATCTCCACAGCTGCCCCATCGCTGTACTGGAGGTTTCTTTCTCGGGCTACTGTTTTACCCCTCCCCTGCCCCCCGC